>CAUYRT010075729.1:0-16296 GCA_963574885.1 Lepilemur ruficaudatus
TGAAACATATATCCAATAAGGGATTAATATCTAGAATATATGGAAAACTCCTAAAAACACAACAACAAAGAAACAAAGAACCCAATTCAAAAATGGACAAAGGACTTGAATAGACATTTCTCTAAATGGTCAACAAGCAGATGAAAAGTTGCTCAACAAGACTAAACATTATGGAACTCCAAATACAAATTATAATGAAATACCTCCTCACATCCATTAGAATGGCCACTATCAAAAATAACAGAAAATAACAAGTGTTGATTAAAATGTATAGAAACTGGAACACTGTGCACTCTTAGCGAGAATGTAAAATGGTAGAGCTGCTGTGAAAAACAATATGGCAGTTAATTTAAAAAATTATGTGAGCTAGCAATTCTACTTTTGGGTTTATTCTCAGAAGCATTGAAAGCAGGGTCTCAAATAGGTATGTGTACACTCATGTTCAAAGCAGAATTAGTCACAATAGCTAAAACATGGAAGAAACCCAAGTGCCAATCAAAAGACATATGAATAAGCAAAATGTTGTATATACTTACTATATATTTATTCAGCCTTAAAAAGAAAGGAAATTCTGACACATACTACAACACGAATGAATTCTGAGGACATTATGATAAGTTAAATAATCCTGTTCCAAAAGTCAATCACTGTATGATCCTACCTATATATGACACGTAGAGTAGCCAAAATGACATGGAAAGTAGAATGGTGGTTGCCAGGGGCTGGAGGAAGGAGAAATGAAGAGTTAACATTTGATGGGTATAGAATTTCACTTCTGCAAGATGAAAGAGTTCTGTGAATGACAGTTGTGATGATTGTACAATAATATGAATACACTTAATACCACAGAATTGTGCAATTATATATGGTTAATATTATATATTTTATATTACATGCATTTTATTACAATAAAAAAATAGAAAAGATACTAGGAGATTATTAAGAGAAACTTTATGCCAACAAACTTAAAAACTCAGATGAAATAGAAAAATTCTTTGAAAAATAGACATTTACAAAATTGAAACAAAATAAAGTAGAAAATAATATAATCATATCTAATAAAGAAAGTGTATTCATTTACAATATCCTTCTCATCAAGAAAACTGTAGGCCTTAATTGTTTCACTGGCAAATTTAATCACATATTCAAAAAGAAACAATGCAAAACTTACACATAATTTTCTAGAAAAGAGTTGGCAAGAGAATATTTTCAATCTGTTTTGTGATTCAGCATAATCTGATACCAACATCAGACAAAGATATCACAAAAAAAGTTTTAAAATACAGTTGTTGGACATAGATAAAGTAATACTTAGCAAAACATTAATAAATCCAAGAATATTTTAAAATGTTAATGTATCATAACGAATTAGGGCATTCATTATAATGCAAGTCTGGTTTAATATCTGAATCTCAACGAATACAATTGTCACTGTCAACAACAGAAAAATAAAGAATAAACATAAAACTTTATGATCATTTTCATAAACAAATAGTAATACATTTAGCAATATTCAAGCAGCCATCCATTATTAAAAAATAAAATCTCAGCAACTCCTTAACTTGATAAGAGCTTGGATGAAAACCCTACAGCTAATATTGAATTTAATGGTAAAATATTGAACACTTTTGGTCTACCCCCCACCCCCCAATTCCCCAGTGTTCACTCCATCTTATATTGTTTTAAGTTTACTATTTCTTCATCAAAGCTTAGCATCAATACCAAGCACAGTGGGACATGCTAAAGTTCCAGCTATTCAGAAGGCGGAGGCAGGAGGATCACTTGAGCCCAGGAGTTGGAGCCTGAAGTATGCTATGATCATGCATATGAATAGCCACTGCACTCCAGCCTGGGCTACATAGCAAGATTATATATATAATTTTTTTTTCATCTTAGCACCAATTCCTGGGTTTGTGCTTTTGCTTCTTTTTTACTCTGTCTTATGTGAGTAGCTAAAGTCTTTGATATTTTTCTCTCTCTTAAAGGCACTCCGCATCATGGGGAGAGTAATGCGTGAGTGTTGGTATGCCAACGGGGCAGCCCGCCTAACTGCCCTCCGTGTTAAGAAGACTATTTCTCAACTTTGTGTCAAAGAAGACTGCAAAGCCTGATGATGACGATTGTGTTAAAAAGAAATCTCTCACAGCTTTCTCTCCCATTTCCCTCTTCATGTGAATGTTTTGCCTTTTTTTTGTTGTTGTTGTTCTACCTCAAAGATGATGCAGTACAGTATTTAAGTGCCCATAGGCAGCATGAAAAGATAACTCTAAAGTTAAGCATGAGCAGGAGTTGACTTCATCCAGTCTCCATGTTGTGTTTAATTTTATTTTGAAAAGCAACACGTTAACTCATCTTTTTATTTAATAAGAAAGAACGCTATTATGAAAGTGTAAAATAAGCTGTGTAAAAAATAATAAAGTTGTTAAGGTTTTATTTTACTTGAACCAAGAGCACATGAATGAATAAAAAAATGTAAAAACCTTCTTTTTTCTAAGATGAGAACATATTCATGAATGTGACTTAGAGCATGTTATATCAAAACAGAACTTTAGGTCATGCAATCTATGGTTTTCCCTTTTTAAATTAGCAGGACCTTTTAAAAAAATAAATATTGCTTTGAATTCTGATATATAAAACATGCAAAAGTGGAGCTGCTCAGTGGAAGATGTGAGGTCAGAGTCCCACTTGCTTGGTCCCACCTCCCCCTGTTCTCCTGCTGTTCATAATTCACTGCTACAGCAGTCCCTGGGGCAGATAGTTTGAACTTCCTCCTATTTAAAAAAGAGACACCTGATATGCTGGGACACTGGGAAATGTCCCAAAGTCACACAGTTAATGGCAAAGCTGGCACTAAGTCCAAATCTTATGATAATCAACGCTGTAGAGTTAGCTAGCCTCCTACTTTCCCTTGAATTCCTATTGCACACTTCTCCCTATGAAGAAACATCTTTTAATATGATATTTGTAGTTTAGTCATTCAGAAGTCACACTGAGTTATTTTGCAAATCACAGTGGACCTGCATGAGATCTCAGACTCATGTCTATTGACATTTTTCTCATAGAAATATCAGTTACCCCATTTGTTAATGAGTATTAATGTTTTCTGAACACCTCCACAGATTAATCAGATATAACTCCATTATCTGAAGACGTCTTTAAGATGTAATTCAGAGGTCCCTATTACTTTTGCACACACACATTTAGAAAGAAAAGGCCAGAAAAGGAACAGGACGCAAGGAAATATTTTGAGGAAAATGAGAACTCTTCAGTGAAGTGTAACAACCAAACCCTACAGAGGGTATTAGCAACAGTAAATAGATATTTCTCTACCCTTTCAAAATGAGCAGGTTGGTGCAGAAAGATGCTCTTGATGGTTTTGCCTTCATTCTACTTTCTGTGGAGACAGAGTGATGAATATTTAATGGGACATTAAATATGTCCTTCAAATTTATAACATTGCTTTGGTGAAAGAGATTTAACATGGTGTCTTTTATTATTCTAAAATATTTTTTTCCCAAACTCTGTTCCTTAGAACATTCTCCTGCTGAGATGATCCAAGACCAGAAGTATTCTTTGATAGCGTCTTAGAAAGTAATACTGCACATTAGCATATAATATACTTTGAGGAGTAAAGTAACTGTTAACAGTAAAGAAATGTCACTTGATTTTTTAAAAACAGGATTTCTCAAATTATTTAACCATGGTGGAACCCTTTTATTAGGAGGAGGGGAAACTTTTTTATGATCCCACATTTAAGTGTTCTATAAAGTACAACTTGAGTAAAAATGTTCTGTAGGATATACCTATGTATTTTCACATAGAGCATAATTTAGTGATTATATTTCAGTTCACTATGGAAATATGTTACTGAATCCATCTTCATTTAACTAAGTTGAAAATAAAGAAGGCAAAAAACTGACAGCTATGGGGTTTTGCATATACTTCCATTCTCATTCATGCATTCATCCGTCTATTAAATAATTACGGGGCACCTCATATCTTTCTTGCCACAATATTGGATGCAAGAGGGAATAAAAAAATAGAGAGGTCCTGCCCTCAGGGATTTTAAAGTCTAATTTGGGAATAGGAACAGGGCTGTGAGTGTGTGGGGGAAGAAAGCAAATCGACAGATAAAATACAAAGTGGGATGTCTTGAGCTCTGTGTGACAGTGGGTTTCTAGAATAGGTTGAAAATCACTTTCAATCTGCAACACATTTAGAAGGTATCTTTATTTGGATATTAGAGATAACCTAAATATATCATCAGTTTTAAGAAGTGCCTATTGATGGGATTTTTCAAAAGAGCTTATTTAAAAAGGGGTAACCTTGCTTGTGCTTGCTACCTTGATTTCTCATAGATTGTTTCTGCTTATACGAGAATGAAATTATTTATTTAATATTTACTATGGTTGTAGTCTAGTCTCAAATAAACAAAAATATTATTTTCTGTTCTATTCCCTTAAATACTTATTCACTTTATACTTACTGAATTTTTAAGAGAGGAATTTTAACATCTCTATTTTCCTTGTCATTATGTTTTATAGTTTACTGAGAGTGTCTAAATATAATTTCACATTTTATCAGTTCAACTTTCACTCTGGAGAAATCTGTATGGTTGTACATTTTCAGGTGTTTTTCTTGTTCTTGTGTTGGTTAACTATAACTCCTAACTGAATAGTCTTATATTTCGATTACAAAATACGTTTTTTAAGAAAGGGGGTAGAGCAACAAAAATGATAAAGAAAATGTTAAAAGCTGTAATTTTTCCTAAACTCTGAACAGGATTACGCATAGAAAATGCTCACTTATAAAAATAGGATAAAGTTGGGAGCATAAGGCAGATTTACTGTATATACCTATGCTGTTAAGTTTTATATTATTTGTTTTTAATGGAGTCCCATTGTGCAATATTTACTCTTTTAAATTTTGTTATGAGCAAAAGGTATTCTTCTTAGGTTAGCCTCAAACTATCAGTGTCCTTTGCTCCTTTCAGATATTTTGGCACTTGGTCATAATGCAAGACTGGGGAAAATGCTATTACGAATTTTCAGTACTGTATGAAGTGGAGATGGAGTTTATATGCAGCATCACTTTCTGAAAATAAGAGAAACATTATTTGTTGTCAATATCTCAGCATGAACTTGTTGCCTTGTAAGTTATGCGTTTAAGTTTGTAATTGGTACAGATTCTGTTGTATGCTTTCCTCTATGTCTAAAATATTTGGCATGTCACATCTAGAATTCTTAATTTATGTTCTGACTTGAGAGTTAAGTGAAACATGACTGTCGTGCACTATTTTAGGCATAGCACTTGCTTTTCATCTTTATACTTTCAATTAACTTTGCATTTTAAATTTCCATGATTGTATGAAAATAGTAACCTGGTTGCAAGTGTCTGAAAAATTCAAAATCAGCTTTTATTTAAAAATGAAAATCTACAATAGATTCATTAGGTTCAAAGTTCTACAATAACTTATTATTTTAATACTTCTATTGTAGAATTACTAAACAAAAACAAAACAAAACTACTTCTACTATCCTAGAATTTTGCCACCATGTGAGTTACTGGGGCAGAGAAAACTCAGGGCTGTCTTGGAGTCTAAGCAAAAGTACCAGGAAACCTACTTAGCAAATAAGCTGAAAGCAGGGACCTGACTTTTGCCATTGTATACAAAGTTTGAGTGAACAACTTAAAATTGCATGGTAGGAGATAAGTTTCGACTGATTAAAATACATATGAATATGTGTTTGATTAAATAAATTTATTTAAAATGTGGAGATTTTATTTTCCATCAGGAAATTAAGTAATAGTAGCAAATGAATAAAAGTTGGCAGTTGATGTCTTCAATAATCATTCCTTTGAATAAATTCACAAATACAACATTATAAGCTACTTAGAAATGTTTAGTATTAGTATCTTAAAATGGTGCCATTGTGGTTTTCAAAGATATGCTAAACCTCTTTTCTTTTGTGAAACATACCACTTCTGTGTTTGGCAATGCTTTGTTCTAGCTCCATATGGTAATGCCTACCTGGACTTTATTCACTATTTTAGTGACAACAGTAAGCCCTTTGATCTTGAGAGCTTTTTGTAAACAACATAAACGTAGATTGGAGTGTAAAATTTTCATAAAAATTTTAATACTAAGTAGAATTTTTATAATACAGGTATTTAAAGAAGCATTTTAATGCAAATATTCAGATATCTTGATTTTCTTTTTTTTATCTCGACTTTCTTTATGTTTCATTGTTTTTCTCACCTTTGTTTTTTATTTTTTAGTATTCCCTCACTGTCTTCCAAAACTATCATTAGTATCTAGTTTTAAAAAAATAACTATTGCTTAATCATTCTGGATTGTAGCCTTCTAGTGAAAGGGCATCCCTTCATGGTCTAACTTATTTCAGATGTGTCGCAGCCAAAAACGAAAATCAGATTTGGGAATTAGAAAGAACCTAAGACATTTTATAGCTTGATTCCAATATTTTATAGATGAAGAAACCAAGGATCATAGATTAAATGGCTACCCTGTATTAGCAGAACTGATACGACAACCCAGTGGTGACATCCTGCATTGTGCCCTGCCATATCCCCAACTCTTACTAATTAAAAAATCAATTAGCATGCATCTAAACCTACCTCGAATGTACACTAACGTATGTGTCACTTGATGATGACAAAAATGCCACTTATCTTTGTATTTCTACTAAAATTATTTGCTCACTTGGGGTGAGGTCAGTGAGAAAAAATTTAACTAGGCTAAGAGAGAGATGCAATACAGTTGTCAAACTAGGTAGGCAACTACTGGAGTGCTCATAAAATTGATGAGTAAAATTTATGAACTGTGAGAGTGTAGAATTTCTTGGTGTTAGCAGTGATCAGAGAAGCTTCATGACACCCTCCCCACTTTCTGTAAGAATTGCTCTTTCTCTTTATACATTGGAATGGGGAGTGAAAGATGATTTGGTAGTTGCACCTGGGACTATGTCTAGTGGCACATTATCTGATTTTTTTTTCTTAGTTTCTCTTTAGTTTATCTTCAACTTTTATCTTCTTTCACTGCATTAAAAATATGTTTGTCTGATTTCATCAATCCCAAATCACTCTATAATTCCTGTCTTTCTTTAGTTATGTTCTAGCCCTGTCCAGATTGCTACACATTGAACTTCTTAAGGAGACTTTCATCTCCCCGCCTATGTATAAAAGGTCTCACCTCATGACTTCTCAGTAATTCTTCACTTGACATCATAAAAAGGATATTTGTAAAGGCAAAGATGACTTTCTTTTAAACTTTAAATAGACTGGTTGTCTAGTTATAGCCTAGCTTTTAGCTAACATATAAAGAATGTCTACTTTTGCCTCAATGCTATCTTTCACTTGAGAGACAGTGACTTGGAAAGACAATGTGAAATATATGTCCCATAATGTAATCACTAAATTTATTTGTGCTGTTTCATACCATTGCTTTGTTTTACTTTTGCCATCTTTTTAAACTAAGCCATTATGTCATATGGTTTGGAATATAATATTATATTGAAATTAGGTAATAATCCCCATTTTAAAATTCCTTTATTAAGAATTGTCAGGATACTTATTTCAGTGGTAGATGAATATAACATTTGGGAGAATATGCTCTCCATCTCATCTTAGATTTTAATATTTTCAGATGTGACTGTAATTCCTGATCATTGGTCCATGTTATCTTACAAGAAGTTTTCTCTCCAGACCTAACATTTCAACTGCAAGATTTTTACTGTGGGTTACATAAATCAGGATGTTAATAAGGCCACTATGAATCTGAATGCATTAGGAAATTAACTTTATATCCACTGTCACTACATCCAGTTGGGCATGTTGTGCTCTATACAAATACTCCCAGGGAAGGTAGGTTAGGGCTAAAATCCAAACTGCAATTGGCTCCTCAAACTGCAATTGGCTCCTCAACCCAGACATAATTTTATATTTTGCAGAAAAGCACCTTATGTGCTTATATATCTTCAAGTAATGGCCATGCTTATATATCATCAGAAAGGGAAAATTCAAAATAGTTTTAGACATCTGCAAATTGAACAGAGAACTTACAAGAAAAAATGTTTTGGCTTTTCATCCTGGCATTTCCAAAAGGAGAGAGGTTGCATGTTTATCCTGTTGATTTAATTTTTTAACCCAGACAATCTGCAACAAAGCACATGGACCCTGACTTTGATAGCTCCATAGAGTTTTTATTCCATGCATGAGGCTATTTATTGACTTTGCTTGTGAAGAGAGGATTACTTGCCTAAATTCTGTCTAACAAATGCAAGAATAGAATGAGATTTACCAATATCTCCATTTCCTCCATAGGCTAAATAATAGTAATGAAGTATTTTTAAAGATCCAGCTTTTTTTTCCCTCTTTCTACAAAGTGAAAGTATCTGAGCCAAAATATTAAATTCTAGTTTGTTTTCACAATGACTATTGTCAAATTCATGTACTCTTCTGATCCTAGACTGGTGAAGATTATTCAAACTTGATCTGTGTTTCAGGTTTCAAAATGCCCTAAAAACAGAAAATTAGATTCACATTTCAAAAGAGGAATTTTGGATTGACTTTCAAAGTACTAATACTAATTATACTTTCTTTTGGTAGCGTGACTCTTCTTATACCTAAGAACATATTACAAATGTCAAAACCATTGCATTTTGACATTGCAAAACATGCCTTGAACTCTTGAACTACTGTGAAAAGAATCACTGTTGTAAAGACTTTTTCGTAAGCTAGCTAATATTCTTAAGTATGTTAAAAAGATATTGCCTTTCAACAGTCAGGCCCAAATGAATGTATATGAGGAATATGAAAAAGTAAATCAGGCTTTAAAATGAGAATCGGACAATAAATTGTATCAAAAATATGCAGATGGGAATTTTAGTAGTTGCATTTTAATGGTGGAAAGACGAAGAGAATTCCAAATTCCAAAGAGAAATGAATGATATTCAGATGTTTCATTGATTTCTAGTTTGTGAAAATATGCATTTTATAGTAATACATAAAAACTTATTTTATTTAAAAATAATAGTATTTTAGAATTTAGTAAAAACTCAGTGATAGCCTTTATATCAAAATGTTTAACTTTACCAACAGCAAGTCATAAAAGTTATTTATTTTAAAGCTTTTTAATATTACTGCATAACTTTCATCTGTCTTCAGATGTAAATATTTATCTGCCTAAATGTTATATTTTTATGTATGCATTTTCTGAAAATGTATTGTTTTGTAAAGTGGCAAAGATAATAAATTAAGCACTTCTTGCACTTGTTTTTTGTGAAGCATATAGAACTCTATTTTAAATAAAAGAGGATGTGTCATATTTTGGTTTCTATACAATTATGTTCTATTATTTTTAAATTGTGCTTGTATTTATTTGCAGTGTATGGGGAGGGTGTTGAAACTTAATTCCTGGCTCCAATGGGCACCGGAATTTTGCTTCCTTCCTTCCTACCAGGGAGTTTTAGAATTCTAAAATTTCAGAGCTGGAAGAAACAGTTCTTCAACAGTCATTTCTCTGCATGCTACTTTGGACAATGGTTTTGTTTTATTTTTCCAGTGAGGCAACTGTTTGTTGCACTTATTTAAGCATTTATTGAAAGACCACTGGATTGACCTGCTCTCAAGCCTAAAATCACTTCTATTTCACTTAAAATAAAATCATAAACACTCACATGTCTACAGTCATTTCAGGATATGGAATCTGACGTCTCTCTACTTTCATTTCCAGTATCCCCCACTTCCATCTCCAGCTGTTCTCCAGACTCTGACATCTTGCTGTTCTCTTTGCCTGGAATGGTAGTCCTTCAGCTATTAATTAATACATAACATAGTTTTCTGTTAAAATGCCATCATACCAAATGAGCCTTTCTTACCAGCCTTTCAAAAGTAGCACCCTCTGTCATTTACTACCCGCTTAGCCTGTTTTCTTTTTCTTTATAGCACTTATGATTAATTGGCATTATAGTGTATCTTACATACAATAGCATATTGTGTCATAATGAGTAAATCGTTGAGCCCTGGAATTAGGGGTCATTTCACTTAACCTTTGAAGATATAGCTTTAAAACATTAAGAGTTGGATAGTGAAAAATACTGTATGAAACTCATTACACACTGCCCCTCCCCCCAATACCTGTAATAAACCTTAAGATTGGGTTTATAACTCAATCAAGAATAGTTTAGCCTAATTCATTGCTAAGCATTACGAGAAGATGAGATGTCTGGTTTATATTTCTAACCCCATAGAGTTGATGTTTTCCAGGACTTACCTAAGAGAGGCAGAATACTGCACTGATTTAATTTTGGTACAGATTCTTAAGTTCTTTTGCTTCTTTGTTATTTTTTTTCATTTGGGGGACAGTTTTGTTAATAAGTGCCCTGATTACCTTATATTAAGTTGGCACTAACCAGATTCACTAGCCAAACATTCTTAATCATTAAGTCAAGCTCTCAAGCAACTTCATCATTAGCTTCTTGGAGATGTAAAGAAAGGCAAAATATTTATTTTACATAAGTGTAGATTGTGAAACCTATGCATGAAATAAAATGAATGTTTTAGTTTCAGCAACAGTAGCACAGCTTTTTCTTTCTTCAGGTGTAATATTGCAATTTCAGCATTTTAATTTTTAAACACTAATGTGTGCGAACTTCGGTGAATATTCACATTGATGAAATAGTTTACCTAAAGTGTGAACTTAAAATTGGATAATTTTCTTTCATGAGGATAAATTCTTGGAGATTGGGGAATCACTAAATCCAAGATGTTTTATGGAGTGTTCTGGGAGTGAGATTTTCAAGAAATGCTCCATGACTTTTACAGGAAATAGTCATATGTTGAAATTAAGGAGTTAATAAAACTTTGATTTGAATAGTTTCTTTAAATTCTGTTTATTAGAAACATTTTCCTATGGAGAGTTTTGGGGGTTTTGATGCTTTATGTAACAAAATTATAATTACAATCACTTTCATAATTAAAATAGGTTAATATTCTTTTCCCTTCAAATATTAGTCAACAAGTTTTTATCAAGTATTGCTACTAAGTATTAATACAGAGCATTGTAACAGTCATAAGTGTTAATACAATAAGCTTCAGCATCAAGAAAATAATCTATTTAGGACTACACGGAATGCACATGGAAAGCTATCTAACCTTAGAATATGGCAATACAAGAGATGTCATAAGGAAGAAAATTATTAAGGCCTAGCGTGGGTACAAGTACATGTTAATGAAGACAATGAAATCAAGTATCAATTAAATTGGAAGAGTCAAGAAAATTGGTGTGTTGGGGCTCATAGAACGGGAAAGATTTGTATGAGCAGCATAGAAGGAAGAGGTTCCTGGTAGGAAAAAATGTCCAAAGCAAAGGCAGGAGTGCTCTTGGCAGTAACCCACAGAGCTCAGCGGGAGGGTTTGTGTAAGGATCAGATCACAGCGTTGAAACTTGATCCTGTCATTGAAGGAGACTGAAGGTTTTAAAGCAGCAGTGAAGATGTGAAGTTGGTATTTAATAAAGGCAATAAAAGAATTACCTTCTTAAGAAATTTATCAAAGTGACCTGAGGATTCCACGATACATTTCTCCCCTAATTGATAAATATTTAAGGATAGCAGACAAGTGATGAATTTTAAGATGAGCTATACAATTAGTGTGATGTATGTAGGTGTCTTTATATGGTGCTTTTCTTCCTACTTTTTAATGTGTCTTGAAAGTAAAGCAAAATATTGTCACAAGGGATAGGAAAAAAATGACAGATTTTATCTTTAATAATTTAGTTTTATCACATGTGACCCAGGGAGTTAAAAAAATACACACAGCCATAGAAAGAAACAATCATTTATAAAGGTCTACCTTGTAATTCCATCTTTGCACAAAGAGATTTCTAGGTGCCCCTGAATTGTGTGCATTAAATTTCAAATATAATCAAATCAGGTTTAGAAACACTAATGGCGATTTCATAGAAGAACCCTTGCTTCAGCAACTTAGGAAATTACACTTGATTTTCTTTTGAGTGTTACTCAATTGTGCTTGAAATTGTTCATTTGAACCCTTCTAAACAAGAAGCAGGTGGTTAAATGTGGGCACTGTTTAACATTTACACAAAACATTGCAAGCACAATGCACTTTTGCCCTTTGAATGTCAACTGACTTTCCCTTCTCCCTCATAGCCTGTACCTCCCTAGCTATTTGATTTGACCTTGTTATGTCCCTGAAAAGAGAATTGGCTCAAATGTAGTTACTTGCTAGGGAGCATTAGACTATTTTTATAGTCTTGCAGCTAAAGCTTTTAATGTGGCAACTGCTGGTTACTGAAGCAGTCTAAGAAAAAGAAACTGCTGAGTTTGCCTTTTATTTTTAAATGGAGAAACACAAGGTGACACAATCATATAAGATACAAGTGAACCGGAACCAGGGGGAAATACAGCCTAGCTTTTCTGCACAGAGAAAAAGCAAGAATTTGCAAAACGCATTTCAATCCTATACGGCAATCTGAATCTTTGCTTTTATATAACACAGGAACTAGTTCACAAAATGCACTTTTCTTTATGTCTGCTTTTCCTTTATCAGAAATATGTGGGTGATATTATAAACATCTTACTGAGAACCTAGTTGCTGTATTTATGAAATACCAAAAATTTACAACCTAGGGAAGATGCCATTCAGAATATATAGACTTTGTATTTCTTCTTTCTCTTCCAAAGCAAACTTTTGTAGGCGTAGGGTACATTCTCTGTCCCCATCTCCTCTCTGCCCATTCACTCCTCAACCCCCTGCAACAGAATGTCTGCTCTCACTCTTTCTCAAAAACTGCCTCCTCTGTGCTCCCTAATGACTTTATAGTAGTTTAGTGCAAAGGATATTTACCCTTTTCTTCCTTGGTCCCTTTAGGGCCTTTACAACAGAATGTCGTCTCCCAGAATTGTTTGCCTTTGCTTCTGAAATATCACTTTCTTCTGACTCTCCTCCCACGACCTCTCCTGTTTCTCTGTGTTCTTCATGTATTTTCATTTCTCTGTGTGTCCCTAAGATGCTAATATTTATCCAGGATTCTGGCTTTGGCTCTCCTAAACGCTTCTAATCACTCCTCCTCGGTGATCTCATCTACTCTTATCTTTAACAGGGCTGGTGACATCCAAACCTGGAAATTTGCTCCAGACTTCTCCATTAATAAAATCCAAACCCTAATGTCCAGCTGCTTTCTGATATATTCACTTGGATTGGACACAGTTACTTCAGACTCAAATGTCAAAATGTAATTTTTTTGTGTCTGACTTCTTTTGTTTAGCATACTGTTTTTGACATTCAACCATGTTGTCAGAAGTGTGAGCAGCTTGTTCTTTTATATTTCTGGGTACAATTCTATCCTATTAACATACCACGATTTGTTCATCCATTCACTTGTTGAACATTTGGGTTGTTTCCAGTTTGGGGATATTATGAATAAATCTGCTGTGAACATTCATGGATAGGTCTTTTTGTGGATATATGTTTGCATTTCTCTTGGGTAAATAACCTAGGAGTGTGATTGGGTAAATACATAGGAGTGTAAATGGAAACTATTATCCAAAGTATTTGTACCATTTTACGCTCACTGTCAATGTGTGAAAGTAATAGTTGCTTCAGACTTTTTCATTTTAGCTTTTCTAGTGAAATGCAGTAGTATCTCATTGTTATTTTAAATTGCACTTCTGTGATCACATGATATGTAGTTTCTTTTTCTTCAAGTGTTGATTTTGTATATTGTAAAGTACATCAAAATATTTTGCCCACTTTTTTATTGGTTGTTTATTTTCTCATTACTGAGTTGTCAGTGTACTTCATACATTCTGGCTACAAGTATTTTGTAAAAGATGAACTAATGTTCTTTCATGACAAACCTGTTCCCCTGCCTATGAAACTTCTTGTTTAACCCAACAACCAAGTCCTACTCTCTCTCCCTCCTTGACATATCTGTCCCTCCTCTCCGTCTGTAGGTCCCTACGCTGCATGCCACCGCTACTGTCTTATCTGGGGCCCCTACCAGTTCTTCCTTTGGTGTCTGCCATGGACTTTTATCATATTGTGTCTCCATTTCCACTCCTATAAATTTATTCCCTTACAGACAACTACTAGTGATTGGTCTAAGTAGTGGGCACAATGGTTCTAAATAATAAGTGTGATCACATTATTTTCCTATTTAAAATCTTTTTAAAAATCTTATTTAAAAGCTCTCCATTTACTTCTAGGAAAAAGTAGAAATTTAACAGCAACTCAATTCCTTTCTTTTTTCCCTCCCTAGGCTCATCTCCCATGTCTTTTTCTAACACATTTGTCAACCAAAACTACTGGCAGTGATATAAACACTGCATGCTTATCTACGATTCTGGGATTTCACATAATTATTTTTCCATCTTTCTGGAATTTCCCTGTTTCTAACTCACATGATTGACTTCTATTTTTGCAATAAGACTCAGTTTAAGTCTCATCTTCTTTTGGAAGTTCTCACACTCATACATTCTTGATGTACGTATTCGTCTTAATTTGGGTTTTCTAGAAAAGAGAGCCAGAGGAAAGGGATAGGTGTTGATGATTTACTTGGTAGGTGCAAAGCTAGTGCAGCCTGAAGCCAAAATGAGGACCCCCAACTGTGGTTATTTCCCTTAAACACAGATGAATAATTGGGATGAATGTTTGTGGGTATGTATATTTGAATCCTCACCTTGTTTTCTGTAAATCACAGCAAATCTAAGAAAAACCTACAGCTGTCACACTTAATGGTTAAAGACTGAATGCTTTCCCCCTAAGATCAGGAATAAATTGCATATTCATTCTCACTACCTCTACTGAACATTGTATTAGAGATCTAGCCTATGAAATAGGGTAAGAGAAACAAATAAAAGACATACAGATCAGAAACAAAGAAGTAAATGATCATGTGAGATGATTGTGTGCTTAAAAAATCCTAACACATCTACTAAAAAGCTAGTAGAACTAAAACTTTAGTTTAGCAAGGTCACCAGATACAAGATTGATGTGCAAAAATCAATTTAATATGAATGGAATTATATAGTGTATACACTTTTATCAGGTATCTTCATTGCAAATATTTATCTTCCAGTTGGTATTTGCCTTTTTTTAGTTAATGGTGTTTTTCAAAGAGCAGAAGTTTTAAAATTTGATGAAGACCAATTTACTAAATTTTTTTATGATTTTGCTTTTGTGTTCTATCTAAAAATCTTAGTCTAATCCAAAATAATGAAGAATCCTACCATGTATTTTCTTCTAGAAGTGTTACTGTTTTAGCTTTAAATTTTTGTCTATGATACATTTTGATTTAATTTTTGTGTAGAATGTGAAGTAAAGATGGGCACAACTGTATAGATGTCCAGTTGCTCCAGCAGCTTTTGTTAAACAGAATATTTTTTCACACTTAAATATGTTGGCAACTTTGTCAAAGTTTGATTTGCCATATATCTGTGGGTCTGTTTCTATGTTTCCTGTTTCTTTTATCTATATGTCTATGCTTATGTCAGTTGCAACACTATTTGGATTAATTTCACTTTATAGTACATTTGAGATGATACAGTGTAAGTCCTCCAACTTTGTTGTTCTGTTTTGAAATTGCTTGGTGCTATTCTAAGTCCTTCAATTTTTATATAAATTTTAGAACCAGATTGTCATTTTCTACAAAAAAGTCTACTGAGATCTGGACTGGGATTGTATTGATATCCTAGATCAATTTGGAGAAAATGGTTTCCGTAAAAAATATAGAGCCTTCCAATCCATGAACATTATCTATTTCTCCATTTGTTTATGTCTTCTTTTATTACTTTCAGAAATGTTTTGGAGTTTTCCTCCACATCTGTTTGTAGTGTACTTATTTTGTTTAATTTATCCATAAGGATTTCATGCTTTTAATATAATAATATAAGACCAGGGATGGTGACTCATGCCTGTCATCCTAGCACTCTGGGAGGCCGAGGTGGGCAGATAGCTCAAAGGTCAGGAGTTTGAAACCAGCCTGAGCAAGAGCGAGACCCCATCTCTACTAAAAATAGACAGAAATTAATTGGCCAACTGAAAATATATAGAAAAAATTAGCTGGGCATAGTGACACATGCCTGTAGTCTCAGCTACTCGGGAGGCTGAGGCACAAGGATCGCTTGAGCCCAGGAGTTTGAGTTTGCTGTGAGCTAGGCTGATGCCACGGCACTCGCCTGGGCAACAGAGTGAGACTCTGTCTCAAAAAATAAAAATGAAAATAAAAATAAATAAAGTAACAACTGAGGTGGTTTC
>CAUYRT010075733.1:0-112679 GCA_963574885.1 Lepilemur ruficaudatus
ACTACTTTGACAGAGTAGGTTTTTGAATGTAACAAGATAGGTCAACTTGAGTGGTAATATATTTTGGGAAATCAGCTCACTACAAATTGTGACTGTAAACATTGTACTGTAAATGCTTTGTAGTTTTCCCCCAATTAAAAAAAAAATGGGAAAAGTTGTGGATCCTGTGAGACATTCAGATAGGAGAGGCTGTTTCTCTTAACCTCTTACTCTCCTTGTAGACCTTTGTCTACACCTGTATTATCCTTACCTAGCAGGGTTTATTTCCAAGTGTGCTCATTAGTGTTTTTTGTTGTTACTGTTTGCTTTGTTTAATTGCATCATACACTTTAAGTTTTAAAGGTTTCTAATTTAAACTTTAAGTTTCAATATAAGGTTACCTTTAAAAAGGAAGCCTGTTCCTGGAGTGCCTTGGAGAGTTTGTCAGGAGAGGATATGTCTGTCCTTTAATCGGGCGCTGTTTTACGCACATAATAAAAATGATTTCTGCCTGCTGATCGGATCTGTCTACGGGCTCATAAATTCTCCTCATCTCGGCACTTCTGGTGAAGGGCGTTCCTACACGTGCTGTCAAGAACGTCAAGTTCAAAATCGCTTCCAAAGGTGATAAAATAACCAGGATTGTTTATGAAAAGGGACAAAAACTTGGTAAAAATGGAATCGAAAGACTCTCACAATGTAGTGGGAGAAAGGGGACTGTCTCTTTGAAAATAGATGTGAAGAAGAAATGTTCTCATCTTTGTTTTTATTAATGCGTGAGCGATGCACAGGCCTATCCACGTTTCTGTCTCGTTATAAATGTGATAAACCTGGTGGGACCCCAGATCACTCGGCTGTCGGTTTGCAGAGTGGTTTCTCTCTGCTTGAAACACAACCCACTCATTCCACAAACTGACCTAAGGGATAGGGGTCTGTACTTTATAAGTAAAATTAATTTGGATCATTTTAGTGACAACTGGTGAAGGCACAGTCAAATGATGACATCATTTTCTCAGTGATATGAACATGATGGATTAAATGAAGGGATGGGCATTAATTTACCTATGATTCTTGGATACTGGTCGTTCAAGTAGACTTATATTGTCTGTGCAAACACACAAGGTCTTTTAAAACATTGTCCTAGGGTACATGCCTAAGAGCACATACATTAAATGGAGCTACACATTAAAATACTGTAGGATCAGGAAATAGGTATTCTTAACATTCCTGATAACACTCTGTTGACCCATATGGGATCTTTCTTTTGTGTTCTCGTGGGGTGTCAGTGTGTGCATGTGTGTGTGTGTCTCGTGTGTCTTATTTCATTTTGTGCTGCTAGAACAAAATACTCGAGGCTGGGCAATTTATAAAGAAAAGAGGTTTATTTGACTCATAATTTGGGTGGCTGAAAAGTCCAAAATTTGGCAGCTGCATGTGGTGAGGATCTTAGGCTGCTTCTACTCATGGCAAAGAGCAGAAGGGGAGTGGTGTGCACAGAGATGACGTGGTAAGCCGAGATGCAAGAGAGGGAGGAACTGGGGAACCCGGACTCTTTCACAGCCCACTCTCTCAGGAACGAATCCCTTCCCAGGAGAGGGAGAACTCACTCACACCCGTGGGAGGGCACGAATCTGTGCATGAGGGATTTGCCCCGTAACACTTTCCGCGAGGCCCCAACTCCTAACACCACCGCATCGGGATCAAAGGTCAACATGAG
Source organism: Lepilemur ruficaudatus (assembly GCA_963574885.1). Classification (NCBI taxonomy): domain Eukaryota; kingdom Metazoa; phylum Chordata; class Mammalia; order Primates; family Lepilemuridae; genus Lepilemur; species Lepilemur ruficaudatus. Next base: position 1,697 of record CAUYRT010075733.1, read on the forward strand.
TTTTGGCGGGGACAACCATACGCAAACATAGCGGTATATATTGACATATATGCGGTTGACCTTGAACAGCGTGGGTTTGACCTGTGTGAGTCCACTTGTGCAAGGGTGTTTTTCAGTAATAGTTACGCTGGATGTGCCTGCCTCTCCTGCCTCCCCCTCCTCCTCCTCCACTTCCTCCACTTCTGCCACTTCTGCCACCCCAAGACAGCAAAACTAACCTCCCTCTTCCCCTCCTCCTCCTCAACCTAGTCAGTGTGAAGACGATGAGGATGAAGACTGTTATGATGATCCACTTCTGCCTAATGAATGATGCTACAGTTTACATGTTTGTCCCTTCCAAACCTCACCTTGAGATGTGATTCCCAGGGATGGAGGTGGGGCCTGTTGGGAGGGGTTTTTGTCATGGAGGTGGATGCTTTATGAATAGATTGATGCCATCCCTCAGAAGGGAGTCCTCATGCTGCTAGTTCCCTTGAGAGCTGGTTGTTAACAAGAGCCTGGCACCTCCTTTCTATCTGCCTTGCTTCCTTTCCTGCCATGGGGTCCTAGCACAGTCAGCTCCCGCTTTGCCTCTGCCTCGAGTGGAAGCTGCCTGAGGCTCTCACCAGGTGCCCAATCTTCAACCTTCCAAGCATCACAATTGTTAGCCAAATAAACCTCACTTCTTTATGAATTACCCCATCTCAGGTATTCTGTTATAGCAACTCAAAATGGACTAAAACAATAGTACATTCATTTTTCTCTTCCTTATAATTTTCTTAATCACATTTTCTTTTCTCTAGAGCTCACTTTGTTGTATGGATATAGTATACGATACATATATTAATAACATACAAGATATGTGTTAATCTACTGTTTCTGTTATATTATCGGTAAGGCTTCTAGTCAACAGCAGGCTACTAGTAGTTAAGTTTTGGGGCAGTCACAAGTTACACACGAATTTTTAACTCTACAAGGAGTTGGCGCCCATAACCCCTGTGTTATTCAAAGGTTGACTCTATATATAAAATCTCACCTCCTGAATGTTATATACTGTAATTAATATTAAACACATGTCTTTCCTCAAGGTGATTATTCTATATAGTGATCTTGACTTGGAGGTGGAAAAAGTTTAGAGTAAATTTAAGCGAATAATATGTAATTTCATTCTATATGTTCTTTTCGTTCTGTACATTCTATTTTTCTTACTAGCAGGATTGTTTCTTGAACATCTAACAGTATTTTCTAATTGGTACCTCTCTCGCCCAACTAGAAAATTTTCTGCTATCAAAACAAAAGTTGGCTTGAAATTTGTCAAAGCGTCCTGCATTCACATTTAGAATAAATGTTTTATGTGAGAAAGTTAAATTAATATGTCATCTTCTATAATTAAATAGGATATTATGTGAGTCTAAAATTTCATTCTCATTCTCGTTTTGGCATCATTAGAAGGTACTACTGCAACCGAACCTTGAGTACGAGCCGGTTTTAGAAGTCAATTAATGCCTCAATAGCTCAGTACTGTGGAGACGATGAATCATAGGTTTCTGGTACTGAGGAGTGGTAATTGTTCTTTGGATTTTACCATTAAATCATTTTCATATGCATAAAATATCTGTCTGAATAAAGGCCTGTGTGTTTTAACACTCAGGATGGCATGCACCGCTTATCTTCCCCGAGTTCCCCAAGCAGATGGAATGAACCCAGATCCTAGATTTGCCTTCCTCATGTAATGGCTGTAAGAACCTGAACTAGCTACTTAACCTAATCAAGTCTACCTGGAAAGTAAGGATAGTAAAGCTTAGTATTGGATATTAAAATATTCAAATTAATCATGTGTAAACTTTTTAGAATGTAAGGTATTTATCATTTCTTTCACTCGTTGATTAATTCATTTTTTCATTTATCTGAATGATAATTCAATCATTTACTGAATGACTTCTGTGTGCCCGTTGCTGGGCTTGGTGCTAGGTACTGAAACATGGAGACTTTGTCCTTGAGGAACTCACAGCATAATGGGGAACATTGACAAGAAAATACGCAATTCCAACACAGTATGTTAAGTGTTAAATTTCAGTACACATGTTAACGGTTACAAAAAAAGCCATGAGATATCGTGGGAGCAGAGATTACATTTAGTACCCTACAGAAGGTTACCAAAATACATTTTATATTTTGCATATAGTTTAATCTGCCCTCTTCTAAGAACATCTAAAAATAGAAATAACTTCTGTAATTTTTAAAAACAACTTGGTGGAATATGGCACAGGGAGAGTATCTGTATCTGTGAGTAGGGTAACCATCTCTGTGATATATAATTTTCTGAGGGAGGAAGGCCACCATGTTCTTCACTCAACACTGTATTCAGTACATGATGGAATTCCTGTTGCTTTTGGCCAGATTGGCCCCATTTCCCCAGAATTGCCCACGAGGTGAAAGACTTGGGGGTCCACAGAGCAGCATTCTCCATGGGACGGGCCACGGGAAAAAATTCCCACAGTCAGAGACAGACTTTTCCTAGATACATGAAACCATCCTTTCATTTTTATAAGAATAATAGCTATCCTCTTCCCCTGGATCTTGTACCTAACTAAGACATTACCGGAAAACAGTCCAGTTTTATTGAGTTCACAATTTTGTTTTAGAACATATTTAATTAGTTCAATTTAACAATTTGTAGTATTATAAAAAACCAAAATAACAGTCAAAAAAGAAACAAACAAAATCTCTTCAGATGACCACAGTGACAAGCAAGCTGATGCAGGATTTAGGAATTTTTGGTTTCCTCCCCCACTTGGCTTTGTCTCTTGATCTGACAGGGACGGGTCAGGTAACTCGTTGGGGACAAGTGAGGGTAACCTGATGGGTCTCAGTTTTGTCATGTGTTAAATGGGCAAATCAAACTAGGTGATGTCTCTCTTGAACCTTCCATTTTTTAACAACCATGTTTCAATGATACTATGAAATGTTAAAGAAATATTAAAAGAAAATGACTCAGAAGAAAAATTACAGGTTGAAATGGATTTGAGAATTGAAGCAGGAATTGTTGGCAAGTCTTTGCAATATACTTTTGGGTCCAACTGGTGCATTCTGTTGAGAATTAAGAGTGAGAAGTATTTAGATATCTTACAACAGTTTTTGATTGAAGAGGAAGGATTGGACAGAAAAGAGTTAAACGTGGGTTTGGTTTAATAATGCATAAGTAAAAAATCTTATTTGTTTGCAAAGAGTTAAGCAATATATGCATTTTCTTATGTTATTCATTGTGATGCAGGGGCCTCCCCACAAGGCCCTAGGATTCTTGTATTACACGGAATAATTGGCACCTCCTGAAGCCATGCAGCAGGCAGCCCTGGTGGATTTCCAGTCTATCACCTTAGGCTCCACTATATGAAATGCTGATTTGAATGAGATGCTGTTATTATATCAGTCTCAGGAAGTCACTGGAAATTCTCAGAAGGGAGGAGTCGATCCTCAGATAGTGCATATGCCCCCTCTGAGATATAAGATGTAACCCCCCAGTACTAGCATAACAGAAACCCTCAAGTACCTAAACAAAAACACTTGGCAGAGTTCTAAAATCTAGAAACAAATGTGGTATGTTCTGTTTCTTCTTTTATTTTTAAATTCCACCAATAGAAACTGTTCCTAAGAGGCTTTGTCCTTTAATCCTAGTTGATTGTTAAGCGATTTGTTGTTTTACAATTAAGTGCAGATGGTTTTGAGCAGTAATCAGATAAACAAAGACGCTTAGTGATGATGGTTCAATTTCCGGGTTGGATTTGCATCCTAATCCTCCTCGAAAAAAATTAGAAAGCTGTTTCCAGATGATCTGTAATTTTTTTTAAACTATAATAGCTGCAATACATCAGTTCTTAAGCATAGAAAATAATGCCCATTATTATGTGGGGTGAAAAGAAAGCTTTTTAAGAGCATTACATATAATAGTCTCAAAACTATGCATATGGCATAAATCATTGTGAAATTTGTTCAGAACAGTAGGTAAGAAAAGTGAAAACATGTAAAGACTGCATAGGTGCCAGTTCTCTAGATAAAATAAGAAAGAATTTTCCCACAGATTGGTCACCTGTATTAGACTTAAATGTAGTTTGAGACCCAGTTCAGATGAAAAGCAGATGAAGCAGTTAACCTTTGGCAGTAGCATGCAGGTGGAATCGCTGAGATGAAATATTTGGTTGTTGAAGAAGACAGAGATATTTCTAATGCGCAGGGAATTTCAGGACAGTCAGCGTGGCGGCTTCTATATGTTGCTCACACTGGGAGCAATTGGTAGGTCTATAGATGTTCCTCAGTAAATCACTGTTTCTAGGAGATGTGAGTTTCCAGTTTAATCAGAATTGAGAAGTGCAGTGTGCTGCTCTTCCTTACTCTCCCCGTGGATCTGAAGCATCCGTCTCATCCATTGGGTGGATCTGGGAAGGGGGGAAGAAATGCTGTAATCCTTCTGGCTCTCTCTCTGCGGAACTTCCACTTTCCATTTGGATGTCTCCACTTTTGGAGCCCTGATGTTTCTTGTCTTAGTCTGTTTGTGCTGCTATAATAAACTACCTGAGACTGGGTAGTTTATAGACAATTTTCAATGGAGAAGAACACAGACTCTGTAAAATAATTAAATGAGGTTTATTCTGAGCTGAATATGTGTGACGATGGCCTGGTGAACCATGCCCAAGATGCTTTGAGCAAATGGTCTCACTGTGCTTGGGTTACAGTTTGGTTTTATGCATTCCAGGGAGACAGGGATTACACGTAAAGTCATAAATCAATACATGGAAGACGTGCATTGGTTTGGCGCAAAAAGGCAGGACATCTTGAAGCAGGGCACTACAGGTTTTAGGTGGGTTTAAAGATTCTTTGAGTTGTAATTGGTGAAAGAAATGAAACTAAAGGCTTGGAATGTTTTAAGTTAAGATAAGGAAGTCTATTAATCAGAGACAAGCTGCCGGACAATTAAGTAAACTGAGGACCTACAGGTGTACTTTAAGCTTTGCCTTGTATAGCCTTCCTGTTAATGAGGTACAAAGGATATCTCCAAGAAGGGAAGTTGAGGCATGTGGATCTCCCTTCGGATGGCTAGCAACTCAGCTTTAGGGTATTTCTGGGGTCCCGTTGGCTAAGAGAAGGTCCATTCAGTTGCCTGGGGGGCTTAAGATTTTATTTTAGTTCACACAATAGAAATTTATTTTTCATGGTGCTGGTGCCTGGGAAGTCCAAGATCAAGGCCCTGGTAGGTTCAGTGTCTGGTGAGGGCTGCTCTCTGCTGCCAGAATGGCCTGTTGTTGCTGCATCCTTCAGAGGGATGGAAGGGCAAGAGAACTCTCCCTTCAACTTCCAGCCCTTTTATAAGACAGTGATCCATTCATGAGGGTGGAGCCCTTATGACTTATTCACCACCCAATGGCCACACCTCTTAATGCTGCTGCATGGGGATTAAGTTCCAACATGGATTTTGGAGGACACATTGTCGTTCCAACCATAGCACTTCTTTGAGGATGGTGATAGCAAACCCTGGATCAGTGTGGCGCTGGCATTCATCTTTTCACCTTTTCCTTTAAATCCTATAAAGCAGCTGAATAAGAAGAATCATCCTTTAAAATTGGACCCATCAGATCAGCTTTCATGGTACAGCTTTCACATGCAAAGACAAATGGATGTGGCCCGCTAAGATCTTGCCCGTATACATCGTGACCATATCATATGCTAGACTCTGCTGGGGTCTTTGGGAACCTACAAAATAGGGATATTGTGCTTCCCTTGAACCACAGTTTAATTTTTTATTCAAAATATTCCAGGAGGTTAGTATTGATCTGAATGCATTTCTTCTAAAAATTTAGGTCTCACTTTTACCAGAACTGAGCAGGAGTTTCCATGATATTCCCAGTAAAATTCCCTATTAATTCTTACTCTTTAAATTAAAAGAACAGAAGGCATTTTCTACATGGTGGTTGTGGCAGGCAGAATTTTAAGATGACCTCCAAAGACCCTTGCCCTGGTATCCTCTCCTCCCTCTGAGTGGGGAGGGACCTGTAAACATGCCAACATCTCATTCCCATGATTATGTCACATTATATGCAAAAGAGATTTTGCAGATGTGGTTAAGGTCCCAAATAAGATGACCTTAAGGTAGGGAGATTCTAGGGTAGGCCTCGCCTACATGAGCCCTTTAAATCTAGGTCTAGAGGTCAAAGCATGAGAAGGAAGGGGGGTAGAGGGGAGGAGGACATGTGGCAAGGGATGTAGGTGGCTTCCTGGGAGAAGATAAGATAGCAGCCTCTAACTGACATCCAGCCAGGAAATACGGCCTCAGTCCTCAATCCACAAGGAGCTGGATTCCACCACCAAGAATGATCTTGGAAGCAGAGTTTTCCCTAGAGCCTTCCTGTAAGAACCCAGCCTTATAGTATCCTGCGCAGAGAACCCAGTCTCACCTCTGTGGACATCTGATGTGCAGAACTGTCAGCTAGTCATTGGGCACTATTTTATTTCAGCTGCCAAACCTGTGGGAATTGGGTCCACAGCAGTAGAAAACAAATACACAGGCACATCAATAGTTAATCAGACCATTTCATGTCTCTTTGATTATTAATTGTTCCAGCTCAGATCCACCCTCTAGACTCTGAGCTGTGATAAGCTGGGAATTTGAAGACCTCGTCTCCTTCACAAACTCCATCAGGCTCTGCCAATCGGGGCCCCTGGCATTGTCTGGGAGGCTGCAGGAGGGAGAAGGGGCCAGTTGCCACCTGCTAACTCCTGTCTCTCAGAAGCACTAAGCAACGTTTTTCAACCCCAGCAGTGTCAGTTTGCAGGGCTATGGTTTCCAAACTTCCAAAATCAGTTCCTCAGAGGTAGAAGCTCCAGCCAGTAGCATCCTCTATTCAGTGGTCTGAAATTACAGGGTCCCTCCTCCAAGATCCTGAGGTTGGAACCTGGCATGGCCCTCGGAGGTCGGAGTCCAGCTCTCGGGCCCTTTCCACAGGCCCCTGTGTTCTAATAACTCCGCCCCTCAGAATTACCAACTCTCTGAAACCTAACAGCCCTGCAGTTAGCTCTGAAGCCTCAGTGTTTTCTTTTTGCTTTTTCCTTTCTCCAACATCAGGTTAACAATTGTTCACATTAAATTCTCTCTGTTAAAATAATGGATGCGGTTTCTCTTGCCCTGGCTTGGCCTTACCGATGTCCTCCTTGACTTCTTACTGAGTCTCATGGTGTTCATGAGAAGATGGGACCACAACACCTCAGGGCAGCCACAGTCAAGCTTTTGGAGGCAGGGGCTTTGACCTTCTGAATCCCACTTCCCAGCTGCAGAATGTTCTGTGATGCTGATGACCAGTGTGGCCCTCCCTGGTAAAGGGCTGGCCTGGTGTTTGGGTGCTTCTGGAAGACCCACCTTTTAGGCCATGAGCCTGGGAGCACGCCCTCCACAGAGGCAGCCAACTTCCACCTCAACACCTCCAGGTGTTGAACCAGCCCTTCAGAGAATTAGGATCTTTAGAAACACCCTCTCTCTGGGAAGTGTAGACCTGGTTGAATACCGGGTATGGTAGTCCCACTCTGAGGACACTCAGTACCTACCCTTGGTGTTGGAGAAACCCAGAGTAGGGAAAGTGAGACCTGGCTGATTGTATAGTCCTCACAGTGCCTCTTGCTACAGTGTAACCCAGCTGTCCACCTGCCACCCGTTCCCATAAGTCACTTTGCACATTCCTTGTTCCCTAAGGTGAGGCCCCTGACCTGCTGGCCTGGACAGATTCTCCCAGGAATGCCTGGAGGTGTGGTCGCAGCAATTGTATATCTTGGCCGTGTTAAATTAAGTTTAGCCCAAAGCTGCCTCCTTACATATTTTAAATTCGGCCCATAAGTTTCTCCATACATAGTGAACTGTCACCTAACCACGTGTGTAAACAGGCTGTGAACTGCTCTTGTAACATGTAGTGGAGTCTCAGCCAATCACAGCAGCCCACCGCTCAAAAACTCCTGCTCAGTTCTGGTAAAAGTGAGACCTAAATTTTTAGAAGAAATGCATTCAGATCAATACTAACCTCCTGGAATATTTTGAATAAAAAATTAAACTGTGGTTCAAGGGAAGCACAAGAGGCCGACGCCAGCTGTAGCCAGTCCAGCTGCTTCTGTACCTTACTTCCCTGTGGCAGCCTAGAGTGGTTCCGAACCTGCCGTGGTTCAGAGAGCTGTCTGATCCACCAATTGTTCTGTTCTCAATTAAATGCTGATATATTTAATTTGTCTAAAGTTTTTCTTTTAACAGCCTACAGAGTTTTGTACCCTATGAACATTCCACGAAGCCCATAGTGCAGTTGTTGGGAATATCTCCTTGAATGGGAGGAAGGGACTGTCCTAAGAGAGAATGGCAAGGATTGAGATGCTTGGTGGCGATTCTGATGGAAAAGCAATGTTTATATGCAAAACGATTTACAATGAGTGTGCAAAGTTTCACTGAGTTTTTAGTAAAATATTTGTAAACATTTGACTGAGAGGCAGAAGGCCCCAGGGAGCAGGGCAGGCTCGGAGAAAGGGCATTGATTGAGTCTCCTTGAGTGTCAAGCCTGGGCTAGATGTTGCTTTGGAGCTGGGACCCCAGTGAATAGCTGGATACTGGATGTGTTCTGTAGAATAGGACTACCATTTTGGGAGGGCTCTTTTCTTGTGTAAATGAAATCAAGAGCTCAAAGGACCAAGCACAGGGCTTGATGCTTCATGGACCTTCAATAAAGCAAAGCTCTTTGCTTAACTTTTCATTATTTCATCCATTTCATTCGTTAACTTTTGTATGTCAGCATGTCAAGGACACGGTGCAATGTTGACTTAGCTGGCACAAATTTTGTCGACTTACAGATGGGGATTTCTTGCTGTTTTTTTATCTCTTCTTGCATGGTGCGCGGCCGAGAGGCTTGTTCTGTTGTCACCATGTCCCCCCAGCCCTTCTCCCTATTTGCTTAGCTGCAGTTACCAAAAAAAAAAAAAAAAAAAATCAGTATAACAGATTCAGTCTTTTTGTTTAATAAGGAGGGAAGGGAGCTGGAGTGTGATCTGTCCCAAAATGTAACACGTTATAAATGGAAGAGGCAGGACTAGAACCTGGGTCTTCCCTACCCAAGGGTGTGTCCTTTGACGCTGCCGGACTACAGCAGTGTGATTGGCACCATAATAAAATAAAGACGTAATCGATGTGACTCAGGACCACAAATGCACATTTCAGAGAACTTTATTTTATTTAGTGTGGTTATAGGAACGGGGAAGGACGGTCACATAGGGCCACCATCGACTCTTCCCAGCCGTTCTCCTCAGCGCAGGTAGTGGGAGCCTCACACACCTGGCTGCGCTTTTTACATCTCAAAGTAATTTGAGACTGGAGAATCTGCTGGAGTATCTAGAATGAAAATTTAATGCCTTGGTCTATTTGGAGCTCAGCCAATATCTTAGGAATGTTCTGCCAAGCTTGTTTTACTTACAAATTGAATGTATGCATCTTTAAATACTTTTTTTTTTTGTATTCTCACAAAACATGGCATTCTTTATGTTTTACTCTGTTTGACCTCCTCCATGGCTTTTGGAAATGGGCTATATTTTTAACTCTTTGGACAACTTTCAGATAAAGTTTCAAGTGATTATCCTTAGCATGTTAATTTGTCTTCCAAAAGACAATATATGATATATACACACAATATATATATACCATATAGCATACATGTTGTGTGTGTGTGTATATATATATATATATAGTGTGTGTGTGTATATATATATATATATACACTATATATATACCAAAGTAATGCCTACTTAATAGTACTTTAGAAGACAGGGCTAGTTTAATGACCACTCTTTAGGAAGCGGAGGCTGTGATCTGGGACTTTCAAACACATTCCACTCAACTCTGCAGCTTGAGAAAGCAGGTAAGAGGAGAAGGCGTCAGAATTGAATACTGCTTTAATAAAAGTGGCGATGGTTTCGGGAGCTTGCTTCTGCTGGTGAGCTCTTTCTCTGATAATTTAGAAGAGGAAATACAAACTCAGTGTATTTCTGTATTATATATCTATTCTACTAGTTTATTTTCAATTGGAAATTAATTACCCTGGGATTCTCAATTGCTCATGGCCCATTACCAGTTACCTACAATCTCGCAGCAGAGCAGGAAATCAGACGTGAGCGCTTTGAGATGAGCTGGTTTAGCATTTACTTACTTAGTTAAAGATCATCACCAAGCAGAACCCCCTGGGAGGAGTGGATGGCTCATTGGGCCCCATGGGGAGGGCGGTAATTAAACTCTGAAGGCAGCACTGATGTTCAGCTAAAAGCTGGTCTTTAAATAGTAATACACTTGCCTTGTAAAGTGGTAGGCCCTCGGGTGGCTGTTGACACAGTGTGAGGAGCTGGCTCTTTCTCCTATAAAAGCCAGATTGAAGAAACTGTTATGAACTCATCTGCATAAAGCAATATGATTCTGCCTGAGGGTGCAGGCAACGGGGAGTGATTAACCAACCGGCTCTCTGCCTGCTCCTCTGCGACTCTGCTAACATGCCACTTGTCACTGAAAAATCGGAGACGCCATATGCCAGGCTGCCTCTGCGGGCACCCCTTGCTGATAACGCGCAGGGGAAGTCCCCCCGACGCGCGGGGCTGGGGGACGCTGGGCCGCGTCTGCCTGCCTGGGAGACGCTGCCTGGGAGATGCAGCCTTCCTCCCCGCCTATCCGGGCAGGGACACCCCATTGTTCCAGGGACGCGGCAGAGACCTTGCGAGTTTGCCTGAATGATGTGAGGCGCGTTCGAAGGATGGTGGAAGCATTGCTCCAGAAGCCGAAAGTCGGGACTGCCTCCTCTCCTCCCCGTGCGCAGGGCCGGGGCGGCACACGTGGAACGGGGTCCCCCCTCCACGCCCCGGCTGGGTTCCATCGCCTGCCTTCCAATTCCACCGATGTCCTCCTTGTTGTGCAGGATAACTGAGGAGGGTGCCACTTCCTCCTGCACCCCTTCTGTTGCCCTTAAACCCGTTTTGTGTTGTGTCTCTCCATTTTCCGTGCCCCGTCAGTTATGCAAGCCTCTTCAGCTTCAGCGTGTGAGCACTGCATTAAAATTTCAACCCCGAGGAGAGCGATCTTCATGCGGCCTGACAGCCCGGCGGAGTGCCCGGGATGCAAAAATGAGAGGGCCGCGGCTGGCTCTGCAGGAATTAGCTGTCGGGAGATGGGTTTGGGGGCAGGGCGGCTTCTCTGGGCTGCTTTGACCGTAGGCTGCCATTTCATTTCCCCTCTGTGACCAGAATTCAGATGCTTCCAACAGCAGGCGGTCGAGCTTGGAGCAAGGAAGGCTGTGTTGTAGGGTGTGGAGGGAAAAGGGACTGTGGACAGGGAAGCAGCTGCCCTTCCCGCTGCTGTTGGCTTCACCCCGGGGACAGTGAGGGACCGTTGGCCTCTGGGCCGCCCTCCCTGGGACAGGTGGGGCTGGGGACAGAGGATGGCAAAGGGTCCCCGCTGTGCCCCAAGTCTGCTCAGTTCCTCTGGGTGGTCCCCAGCCCTGACACCCACCATGCCCCACCCACCGCCCCCGCCCCACTGCGAAGCTCCTCCCGGGCTCCTGGAGATGCTGTGGAAAGGGTCACCAGCGCGACGCCAAGGCCGTTCGTTTCCGCTATCTGCTTTGGTAGCTCAGCTCGGACTCCCTAAGAGCTCAACATGGGCATTGATTTCTGTGGAACACACATTCTCAAAGATAAAAAGTTAACTTTTGGAAGAGAAAATAAGATATATTTTTCTTAGGTAGGTAGACGAGGGAAATTAACAAACACCACTGAGAGTGGTAATATTATATTTACAGAGAATTTTAATGAGGTAAATTCATGTGACATATAACTTTTAAAAAGGAGGCCGTGAATCATAACAGAAGTTGGCACACTTTGATCGCTCTGAGACGGTACTAAAATTACGAAAGTAAAGCTTGCTGGCCGGGTGACCAGAGACTCACGAGAAGTACTGATTTGATATCACTTTGGAGGCGCAAGAATAATACCAAGTAGGCAGGGTCAGGATGCTTCCTCAAGCTGGGACTCAGTTTCCACTGGTAGGTTAGGGATCCTTCCCCATTCCTGTTCTCCACAGACCTGGAGCTGTTCCCCTTCCCCTGAGTCGGAATAAAGGTGTGACACTGCTCAGTGCATCCCCTAAGAAGGTCCTTTGTGGTGGGACCCGAGTCCCCCTGGGTTCTGTTTCCAGGCCATGAGTTAATGCTCTGGGACTCTGGCTGACTTAGCTAAAGGCCACCTGGACGCAAATGATGGCTCCAAGTGGCCATCTTGACATTCCTTGCCCCCATCCCTATTATTCATTGGTGGAATTAGGGAAGTGGCAGGACATTTAGGCGTTTGAGGTGTTGGTGTGTTTGTGTCAGGTTTGAACATTTAGGGCATTTGGACACACACCCGCAGAAGGGAGAATAGTCTCACTTGTCTAATTTTTATCATATCAAACATTTTAAATATTTGAACATATTTTGCATGCAAAAAGTATGTATTCTGTATTCTTTTTTAAAATAGCTAAACACATTTCATTTGGTTTGTTGATTACCTACCTTTAAAAATAAGTCAGGTAAGTATCTCAGGGAGCTTATACTGTGCGAGGGACATGCCACACAGTGTGATCTGGAACACTGCAGAGGTACAAGCGAGGTTCTGTGATTCACAAGAGGACATTTATTCAGAGCTCTTTTCTGGGTAAAGATGAACCATGTAGTATTATGACATAACGCTAGGCTGGAAAGACCTGAAGTCTCGTTGTGGTGTCAGTATCTAATAAATGGAACTTTAAGCCACTTGCTCTCTCTGCGTCTTTGTTTCCTTATTGGAAAAATGAGTGTCTTAGTCCATTTGGGCTGCTGTAACAAAGTGCCATAGACCAGAGGGCTTATAAACAACAGAGAGCTATTTTTCACAGTTTTAGGGGCTGGATATCTGAGATTAGGCTGCCAGATTTGTTATCTGCTGAGACCTCACTTCCTGGATTTCAGACAACAGATTTCTCATTGTATTGTCACATGGCAAAGAGCAGTGGGGGTGGGGGGAAGCATGCTCTCCTGTGTTTTTATAAGGGCACTAATCCAAGTCTTGAGGGCTCCACCCTCATGACCTAATCACCTTCCAAAAGCCCCACCTCCTAATACGATCACATAAGGGGTTAGGATTCCCACATATACATTTTGAGGGGAAACAAACTCTCAGTGCATAACAATGAGCAGTGAGTACAATTTGAAAACCATTGATCTAACTTCTGCAAACATTTGGTGGTAGACACCTCCAAATGTATTCCTTATGACATTCTTAACCCTAAAATGCTTCTCTTATGACAGCTTCAAATTCATGTTGAATAGGTCACTTCCAACCATGTCTATAAATATTAATAACATTTAACTTTCTTTTATTGGTATTAAATGTTTATTTTTTGAAACATTATACATATTTTGAATAGTCAAGTATAAATCTGTAGTCAATTAGACAACACATAGACAGATGGTCTCAGTGAAGAAGCACAGTAAAAATGCCATGTGCTTACAGAAAAGGGGTTTCCCTTGTTAAAACCCTGAGCTCCCATGCCACCATCTCTGTTTTCTCTTGTGCAACCTGCCTGCCTCCATCTCAGCTTCTAGCTACTGACCTATGCAGATGACATTATTTTTGAGTATCAGGGCTACAGAGTTATTCCTAAAGGGTTCCTTGAGATTTAAGAGGCATGCTTTGAGACTGTTAACCAATAGTCTTAAGACTATTAACCAATAGTTAACAGTCTCAAAGCATGCCTTAAGTATAATCTTACTGTTTCATTTATCAAAGTCCATTTGAATAGATTTAATAGCATCATAACTCACAAAAAATTAGATTTAGGTCTTATATATATTTGTGCACTTTCATGCATTTATGTATAATTTTATATACACACACACACACACACACATAACCTATTTAGCATTCTTTAAAATTTCATCTCCATGAAAGGCCACTGTTCATTTCATTAGCTAGAAAATAACTTCCAATTTGTGAAGTAAACTAAACCAAAAAAAATGATATAGACAACAATTTGTGAAGAGAGTTATGGCATGATTCTGTTCTCAAAATACTTGAATTTAAGCTTTGCAGTTTATTCTTGCGTATTAAGAATGTTTATTTGCTGAGACTTATTAGCATGCACTTTTTTAAATGTGTAAACTCACCATCCACATGGGTCTTATTTCAAAGGAATGTTTAAATATAGTCTGTTATTAAAGGCTGTCATAAAGTAAGTATTGAAATAGGCTCCCCTGCAGAAACTTCTGGGCTAGTTAAATTGTAATAATGTGAATTGATTTTTTCTTATTGAAAATTTTCACATATTCTTTCTCCAATATGTAGAAAACAGATAAACAAACGTAAAAATAATAATGGCCTATAAAAATAATGACATGAATTAACAATATTTTGATGCATCAACAGGCCTCCCCTGTATCAAGATTATATTGATATGCAACTGGACTTTCTTCTAGCACTTTATTTGTTTCATTTATAACATTTAGTCTTTTAATATGTGTGCGTAGTCCCAGCTACTTGGGAGGCTGAGGCAAGAGGATCGCTTGAGCCCAGGAGTTCAAGACCAGTCTGGACAACATAGCAAGACCTGGTCTCTAAAAGCAAACAAACAAAAATTTTTTTAAAAATGTTATTTTTTGGGTCTTGTGTCACCTCACTTTGAATAATATTTGCCAAATATGTATCTGATAAAAATTTATATTTAGAATATATAAAATAAAACTCTTACAATTTAATAATAAAATTTAAAATATGGGCAAAAAATGTTATTTTTTGTTATTAAAACATTGTCTCTTGGTGGTTGGTTGGTTGGCTCAGTGTTTGCTGGTGGAGTCAGGAGGCTGAAGCAGATTGCTGTAGATCCGAGAGGGATCGGGCGGTGCAGGAAGGCTGGCCGGCCCTTTTAGGGCATCTGGACACAAAGCTAAAGAGATGCAGGAGGCAGGAGGCAGAGCAGACGGCTTCTTTTTGTAAATGTTTATTACCAATCATTTTTCTGATTTACATTTTTAAACTCCTAAAATTTCCTAGAGATTCTTGTTTGTTGTGTCCTTTACCAAGCGTCGTACGTCTGGAAGAACGAAGACCATAGTTAGCAACATTAGAACACAGGAACAAAATAAAACCCGGTTCTCATCCTGCAAAGGCTCACAGTGTGGGGAGAGGGCGGTGGGACGGGGAAGAGGGTAATTAATATCGACAGAAAGAAGATTATGCTGTGTGTGAAAATAGAATACTGAGTCCCGTGGGAGTAGGGGAGGGAGAAATTGGTTCTATCTGGAAAATCAATGGAGGCTTCTTAGAGGAATTGTTTGATCTGTACTTTACCTTCTTGTGAATCCAGATGGACCCTAATTAATGTTTAGTGAATGCATTAATGAATAGAGAGTGTTCTGTTTTCTACACTTAGGTTGTACACGTGAAGGGGAGGTGAGCAGACATCAAACGCAGGAGGAACAGCCCCTACGTATGACAGCTGATAATTAGTCAATATTCGTTAAGAACTCATGACTTCTAATAAGGACATCGAACACGGCTCATACATGAAAATAAAGCATTCCCAAATGCACAGTGCAGCTCAGCATAAAAACCTTTGCCAAAAGTTATCTATACTGTTAATAAAATTGTAATATTACGAGCATAAAGACAATGTCTTTTTACTGTATTTTTTCCACAGCACCTAGGGAAAAAATAGAAACATTTGTGAATAAATGGACAAATGACTTGGTATTAATAAAACCATAAACTAAAATGAGACACACCAGGAGTATTCTGGGTTGTGTCCACATACAGAGATTATGCCTTAATCTAAATGTAGATACCTGTGACATATTTTCCTGTTTCAAAAATCTCAGAAGTAGTTTGTTTTTGTTTTCAGTTGACACATTACAACATCCTTTCTCATCCCATGAAAACAGAGGCGCACAGGAAAGACAGCAGAGTCCTCGCTCCAGCTCAGTCACTAACTGCAGGTGATTTTAGCCGCATTCCATCTCGCTGATTCTATTTGTTTTATTTGCAAATGGTTGTAGACTTTCAGACCTGTTTGTAAGAAATAAAATCCTTTTCTCAAATAAGATCTCATTTGAAATCCCGGATTTCTAAGAGATAATCTCAGAGGTGCTCTGGGGCCCTCTTAGCCTCCCTGGCCACGTGGTCTTGCGTGGGGATCCCTAAGCCTTCTCGGGAAAATGTGGGACCTCCTCCAACAACCACTGGGCTGTGATCAGTGAGGTTCCTGCCCAGTTCTGAATCCTGAACTATAAAAAGACTGTGTCTGGATTTCTTGTCACCTTATGCAGGACAAATCTTTCTCTTCTGTTTCTGATTTACCGTAATGCTATCTTCATCTCTACTACTTGGCCTTGTGGAAGGAAGACAGAACCCAGAGGAACAGATCTCGACCTTCCTTGCGAATGAGCCACCTGAATAGGAAATGTGGTTGCAGATCCCGTCCTGTTCTCCTCCCCTTTCCCTGCTCCCTGCTCCCTTCCCCCAGTCTCATTCAGCAATTCTGCCCATAAGATCCAATTTGGAAACAACAGCCCTGATGATTTTAATAGCAGGTGGCCCAAAGACCACACTTAGAAAAAAAAAAAAACACAAAACAGAAAAATAAAATAAAATAAAACCATTGCTCCAGAATTCACAGGACAGGAAACACAGAAAGTTAGCACAGTATCAAAGCACATTTTGATTTCACACTTAAGAATTGATCTCTTTCAGTTTTGGGCCAAAGTCTACTTAGCACTAAAACGGAAAAATTAGAGTTGTTTTTGAAAGATGACATATTTCCAAAGAATAATTTAAAACTTGGACGTTTTACAGTTTTGTGGTTGTTATACTTGGAGAAGGGGCACATTTTCACTGAAGCCAAAAAACTGGATCGATCGAGTTATACTGATGCATTTAATATCCCACTATGCAGCCATTCCTTGGGGTTTGCTTTTAGCTTCAATACGGATCCTAGCATCTCTCTCAACTGGAAGTGAAGGATCACTAAATCCCCGTCTCTTTATCCAACATGTGGCCTCTCAGTGGAGAAGACAGAAGGGCTCTCAGGAGTGAGTGATGGAGGGTGAAGAGGTTACCCAAATTATTTAACTCTCTGGAAGCCCTTTGCCCAACGGGGTGGCCCCTGCTCTGCCTGTGTGTCAGACAAACACGCCATCCATCCCTTCATCCGTTCCCTTCCTCGATAACCCTCCCACTCACCTGCCAAGTAGCATCTACTGAGCACTCTGCCTAAGATTCAGAGATGAATCCCACCTGTGTCCCCCTCCAGGGACCTACAGAGCCGTGTGGAAGGAAGAGGACTATTCCATCTACCATCAAGGTGCTGGGTCTTGTATTAGCTTGTCAGGGCTGCTGTACCAAAGTACAACACACAGTAGAAATTTATCTCTCTCAGTTCTGGAGGCCAGAATTCTGAGACCAAGGTGCTGGCAGGGTGGGTTCCTTCTGAGGTGTGAGGGAGACTCTGCTCCAGACCTCTCCCAGCTTCTGGTGGCTTTCTGGCAGCCTGTGGTGTCCACTGACTTGTAGAAGCATCACCCCAGTCTCTGGCGCTCATCTTTACCTGCCTTCTCCCTGTCGTGTCTGTCTCTGTGTCCAAACTTCCCCTTTTCATAAGGACCTCGGGCATCTCGGACTAGGGACCATCCTACTCTGGTATAATTTTAACTAATTACACCTGTGACAACCCTATTTCCAAATAAGGACTGAGATACTGGGGAGTGGGACTTCAACATACGAAGTTCGGCAGGGAATGGGGACAGGACACAGTTCAACCCATGAAAGGCAGCATTCTCTTCCACTGATTTCTTTTTGTGAGATTAGATGTCACAGGTAAAAGAACAATTTTAGTTTTCTCAGAGTTTAGTATCTCAAAAGTACTACCCATGTCTGGATATGTTTTCAAGGGTAGGCCAGGCACGGTGGCTCACGCCTGTAATCCTAGCACTCTGGGAGGCCGAGGTGGGAGGATCGCTCAAGGTCAGAAGTTCAAAACCAGCCTGAGAAAGAGCGAGACCCCGTCTCTACTATAAATAGAAAGAAATTAATTGGCCAACTAAAGATATATACAGAAAAAATTAGCCGGGCATGGTGGCGCATGCCTGTAGTCCCAGCTACTCGGGAGGCTGAGGCAGAAGGATCGCTTGAGTCCAGGAGTCTGAGGTTGCTGTGAGCTAGGCTGACACCACGGCACTCTAGCCTGGGCAACAGAGTGAGACTCTGTCTCAAAAAAAAAAAAAAATTAAAAAAAAGAGCAGAAGGCAGTAATAGTCCATGACATGAATCAATATATCAATCTCTTCCCTCCCTCCCTCTCCCTCTCTCTTCACCTGCCTCCCTTTCTCAACACCTACTGAATAAATTATGTTGAGTAGACATGATATTTCAGTAGGCTTCCAGGAGCTTTGTTCAGTGAAAAGCGGGTTTGATAAGTTGTTAAACACTAGATTGTCCAAGTGTTCAATGCTAAGAGACTTTTATGGATGTCACTGTGGCCCAGGGAGAAAGTTCTTCTGGAAAACCATGGAAAGCAACAGCTGTTTCTCACACCACATAGCTCGAGACTGACATCTAAAATGGGAGCAGGAAATACCCTGACTTTTCATCCAAACTTTTGGCAAAAGTTGAGTGTTTTGAAATTCCACAAGCACTGATTGCGGGGCTTGTGGAAGAGAGACAGCGCTGGTCTGGCGTGTGTGAGGGAGCACCATGCCTCCGCCCCACAGCCAGCACCCCGGACTTGTTTCTTAAATTTTATATTTGTTAATCAAGTTCAGAAATCATTACTGAAATTTTCTATGCCTTCCTTACTCTATGCATTTTTGTGGCAGCCATTATGTACAGTATAATTACAAAAATTAAGACGATGAAGTCCTTACTCTGAATTAGATTAGAATCTGGTGGTCAACTTTGGTTTTAAAAACAGTTGGTACAGTATTGGAAAGTGTTTGGGTCTCAGAGGGTTTAACGTAGCCTCAATAGAGACCCTATCTCTAAATGAAGTCACATTCTGCGGTACTGGGCATTAGGACTTCAATATATGGATTTGAAGAGTGTCGTAATTCAGCCCACAACAGTGTCCCGGCCAGCTTCACGGGAATCAGTCTCTGCTTTTTCTCAGTCAACAACGTAGGACAGGCTAATCCGTTTTCACTATTTTCCCTTCGCATGGCTGTCTGAGTGTGAGACATTTGCAATAAGCTTATCAGTGGCCTGAAATGCATCATTTGGAGCTATGGTGTGAAGCCACCCTGCTGCGGAGGACGGAGGATGTGCCCGTGGGGGCTGCCTTATTTGTCTTGAGAGTTGGCCACACCACTCACCTCTTAGCTTCTTGCCTAGGAATTCTCTCAACCAGGTAGATATTTTTCCTCCAAAGCGTCATAATCCAGGTTGACCTTGTAGGGAGAAAAAGTCCTGCTGTGGATACTTTCAGGTGTGACGGGTTCCCTGGTGTGGGCATCTTCCCTCACTGTCGCAGGCCCAGTTAGTCACCTTGCCTGGGCTCTCCTAGCACCTGCTGCATCTCCCTCTAGTTTCACAGCCAACGACCTTCAGCATATTAGGTATTTACTTGCCCCTCATTCCCACTAGACTTGGAGCTTCTGAGGGCAAGGACTGGCTCTCATCCATCCCTGTCCCCTCTGCACCCAGCACGGTGCCTGCTGCTTATCTAATGTGTCTTAAGAAATGAGATGAATACATTTTTGAAAAATACACTCTCCTATCTAAAGTTAATTGAGTTTCCACGGTATTAATGACGCTGCTAATTTATTTTTAACTCCATCAAACATCATAAATCTCACGTCCGGATTCCTAACTGCAGAGTGAAAGTTAGGAGGAAGGGAATGCTTGCTGAGATACAATGTAGCAGGCATTTGCCAGAACCCAGCACATGCTATCACCTGTACATTGCACCCTTACTAATTTGTATTCTCACCTGACTTTATGGATAAAGACCTAAGTCTAGGGACTTCCATGTAGTAACAAAGAGAAAATGAACCTTGCGTGTTTATTGCTTACTCTGTGTAAAGCACTGCTCTATACCTTTAAACACATGTTTAATTCTCCCCCACACCTTTAAGATGGGGAGTATCACTGTATCTATTTTAGGAATGAGGATAATTGGGAGCAGAGAATGTAAGTAAATATGCAGGTCGTACAGTAGGTGGGCAGCTGACCAGCATGAAAACCTCATGACTTGGTATCAAAGGTGACACTCTTAACCCTGACCATTTCTGGAGGAACCGAGTCCGACCCAGGCATGTCCATCCCAAGAGTCCACACTCTTCTCCCAAATTCACATTCTTTGTTTTTCTTACCGTCTACCAATGACCCACAGAAGCTCAGAGATCCAGTTAAAATGTTACGAGGTGATGTTGGGAGAGAGCGTTTGACCACCCATGATCTGATATCATTTCATGCATTATTTCTACATCAGAGGATAATAAATAATAGATAAAATAAGTAATACAGAACATTATTTGGGGTGATTACCTTACATAAACATTTTGAGTAATATGATAGATAATTATATTTTTTAAAAAATCCCTCCTGTATCATTGTCCTGGATGACAAGCAAGATAAATGCTCTTCAGATGAAAAGAATGTTGTTCGAGGCAGCAGCTCATGTAACACGTTCATAAAAACGAACACTGGATGTAAATGCCGCCACCCTGAGGAGTGAATTGAGCGCTCTGGGACATGCCCACAGGGGCCTCAGGTTCACGTACTCGGTGACACATGGCTCCCAAGTCCTCTCATGGTGCAGGAAGGCTCCCTCCAGCTACCGTGGAGATGTGCACATTTTCTAGTCGAATTTCCTCTTTTCCCTTCTTACATCCACATAAGAGGAAGCAAAACCTTGCCTTTCTTCTGAACTGTCACAAATGACATTTACTTTTTCCCCCTGTGGAAACCATTCGAAATAATTAATATCCAAGAATATAATCTTTATACAACTACTTTACTCCTAGAGAAATTCCAAGGTTAGAAAATGTCAGAAGGAATCCGAATTGATTTTGCCACCTGGGGTCAAATTTTATATTCTCGTTATAAAAGTCAATTTTCATAAAAAAAAAATTTCACATCCTAGAACTTGGGAATATCCTGATTTCAATGGATGAAAAACATATGGTTGCCTGTTTAAATTTTGACTTCTAAGACAGAGCAATGGTGTTCAGCTTTTACCTTCTATTTTATAAGCTTCTAATCTTCCGTAGGAATAAAGTAGATGCTAATTCACTCAAGGAAATTCTAAAATATGGAAGTGCTTTAAAGCAAGACCATATTTGTAATGCATCCGTAACAAAAGATTTGTTAAAACCGATCGAAAGTATTCATTTCGGGGAACCCAGTTGAAGAAGCTGACTTCCAAACATCTGGAAGAGTGAGAGCAATGGCATGCTCTAGTCACCTAAGTAGGTCCTACAGCTTTATTTTCAAGCCTAGGTCGAGGGGGAAGGAGATGGATGGACGGACAGACAGACAGATGGACCAACAAAGGGAGAAATGGAGAGAGAGTAGATTCATGTCCTTTAACAACGCTTGCATGCTGCTTAAGCTTTGTGCTTTAGATCTTTAATTATGAAACTGGAGAAAGAACCAATTTTTAGCTAAGTTTTGGAATATTTAAAATATGGCATGTCTGTGTGTAAGTAGCACAGTAAGAGGAAAGTTATTCTTATGAGCATTGATACATGTGTGGATCTAATCACGGGAAGGAGGTGGGGGTAGTTTTGATCATTATGAAGCCAAGACGATGAGTACCATTTACTGTGCTTATGATGTCCTGAGACAATCCTAGGTCCCCCAGAGTCTGTTTTTACTCAGCTTCCCTGCTCTTGCTGACCAGCTACAAGGGAGATATTTTTCCATCGAACTTGTAAAGTCAAATTATTAATAAATGATTCACTTTTAGCACACACTCATGTCCAGGCTTCCATCTGACTGTGACACCATTCACTGAGGCTCTCGTGGGGTCTCCAGGGCCCTGCAAGGTGACCCTGGCCACAAAGCCATCCAGGTGTTTCCAAACACGCCACGTGCTCTCCTGCCCCAGGGCCATGCCACTCCATTTTTAGGTGTCTCTGCCAGCAACATTCTCCCCTGGGAACCACAGGCTCTGTCGCTCTTTCCTTTGGTCTCTGCTCTAAGGTCACCTCATCGGGATGGCCTCCCCCTGGTGTACCAGTAGCACACCCCGTCACCCACGACCTCCTCTCCCTGCTTTCTTCTTTGGTCTGGAGTGCTGAGCTCCATATGCCCTCAGTACGTCCTGTCTGGACACTGTCTCTGAAACTGTGACCTGCGTGCAACATTTCCTATCACCTTTCCTTCGATTTTTCTCTATAGCTTTCGTTACCACTGAACACACTATGTGTTTGCTTATTTATGTGTTGCTCGTTGCCTGTCTCCCACATGTCAAGAACACGCATGCTGTCTGCTCATTCGAGAAGGCATCTCAAACACCTAGAATAGAGCCAGAGTGATTTCTGTCACAAATTAGTTCAGGGAAATCAGTCTGGAAGGGGGGATGAAATTAATCTTTTTTTGTTGTTTTTTAACTTGAAATCAGCAGCTATCTTACCTGATACTTATTAGTATTTCTGCTTCATGGTTGATTTTTGGTTTTCCCCACTGGTATGAATTCTAAAGGAACTTCTTTATGTAAAGTATTTTAAAACAAGCTCTTTTCTATAAAGTATTACAAACACAACATTGATTTGGACCACTTAGTTTAAGTGACCCTTTTCTTAAGCAGTAATGAGACCATAAGTGTGTATTAAGGCAAACAGTAAAAACTTTCAAGTCTTTTGAAGATGTTTACTTTGAACAGATAACAGCTGTTTAAATGATGGGGCTTTGGAATCTGAGAGGGTGGTCAGACCCCAGCTCTGCCCCCGGGGGTCTGCGTGTCCCTGGACCCACTGTGTGTGCTCTCCAAGTGCCTCGCGTTCAGCGTGCCACCGTGCTGGACAGTTGCGCAGGGCATCAAATGGGGTGCAGAATGCAGAGCCTGGCAAATATCACTCCTTACTGATTTCTCAGTTTAATCGAACACGGGCCACGACATGGTTTCTGTTCTGATTCTAGGAAAGGTGTTCCACGTCACCCACCTGTGATGGCAATGGCTCAAGGATTGGGAGCGAACCTTTCCGCCTGCCTCATGTCCTTTCCTGAGGCTGCCCTGAGAGTTCTGGACTGGGATTCCCTGGTGGGATCACTCAGTTCTCCCCTCACCCCTGCCTTAAGCGAGCTCACTGAGCAGCCTCTCTGAACCAAACACTATGCCGGGCCCAGTGCCCAGGGATGGAAAACAGTGACATGGTCCCTGCTCACCAGCCTGCAGTGTAGGGGCACCCATGAAGCACCTGTGGGACTGTGGGGGGTGCTGGGTGCCAGAGAAGAAACAAGCAGAACTTTGGCCATGTCGGTAAGAAAGGGCAGGCACACTGACAGCTGGGGACAGGACGTATGAACATATATAATTATAAAATTATGATAAGCTTTCCTGAGCTCTCTCTAGCATATTACTGGTGTAAATGTCATTAAAAATAATGGACTTGAACTTCTCAGGTGAGTTTTTTAATAATGCATTTTCTATAAAAATTTACCTTTCACTCATTTTATAAAAAGCTTTCCCTGAGTCTAATAAGTCACTGTTCACCAGAAAACCTAAGCCAGAAAAAGTAAATAAATTAGCTTACCAGTCCAGAGTCTATGTTTAGCTGACATATTGTGTACCAAGAGTTTGCAGTGGTTGTTGTCCATGGCAACACAGAGGTGCTAAAAAACCTTAATTCTAGGTAAAATATGCATATATGTGTATAAGCACTTAAGATATGTGTAATACAATTTTTTCCATTATTCAAACTTTACCAAAAAATCTAATATTTTAAATTCCTTCATCAAGCAAAGCAAAAAAAAAAAAAAGGAGACTCCATTACTGTACAAATAATTATGTTACTTCTGTGCATTAGTACAGCTGAAGTAAAATTGGTGGACAATTTAAGAAATAAAAACATGAAAATGTGAAAAAAGAAAAAGAATCCTTAAGTGGTGTTCTCCCCCATTAGCTAACAATAAAAGTTTGGAATATCTCTTTGTTACTTTTCCAAATTTTAGATTTGTATGTGCAATTATGTTAGAAAATGACAGATTAAAAATTTCAAATAATTTTTTCATGAAAATTCTAACTTTTAGTTGCTTGTGACCTAAATTTTCATAGGGACCCAAACTGACAATAATAAGGTTTTCTTAATGGTAAATGCTGGCCTTTTTTTATTGTAAACCAAATTCCTTTCATCAAGTCAAGCTCACACATTCATTCGAGAAGTTCTTGAGATCTATTCTTTGAATACTTAGAAAGTATGCATTTTTAAGCTTATGAAACATTTGAGTGTCTGTAAGCATTAACTCTTTAGGAAACTCAAACAGAAGAGTAAATTCACTTCTCCAAGGTCAGTAAAATTAATACATGCAGATCATTCATGGGAGCCCTGTTCTCTTGATCCCTGGTTGAGAGCTCTTTGCACTATGTGTAATTTAAACACGAAGCCAACAGTTGACTCACCCTTCAGCATTCAGTGTTCCTCGAATGTTACTGTGTTGTTGATTCACTGACGTCACTGATGTAACAGTTACACTTTGCTTCTGCCCTCCCAACCCTGAGTACCAGACCCCTCTCAGCTCTGGGCCAAGGTGGCAGCACGGCGTAGAGGGGGTTGAGAATGGAGAGGGAGGGTCAGACCGTGTTTCCACTTCCAACTTTTGGCATCTGAAGCCTGCAAACTCTTGACCAAATCTCCTTTGGATACATAGATTTGATAACTTCTTAAAGTGAAGTTTTTTTTGCTCGTGACTGACCATAGATATCAGGTGGCCAATTCTGTTTCCTTTTCAAGGGAAAGTGTTTGTTTTGTGCATCGGCAAGGGTTTGTGGACTTTGATTTGAACAAGACTCCCCAAATAGAACTCTCCCGCTTTAAAAATGAGGGACTGCAGCCCAAAGAGATAACATGACTCAGATTTAGTTATCAAAATTCATTGTTTTAAAAGGGGAAAAATCAAATTAATGAAGGCATTTAAAAATGCATTGCATTTTTATTAAATACATTTTGTAGGATTTGTGCTTGATGATCATGATCATGAACATCAAATCTGACTTCCCTGTTCAGCAAAATGAACTATAATCAAGTGGAACAAATTGCATTGCTATTATCCTTCCTTGCTGATTTGTGTTAGCACATGATAACTGAGCTGAAATGGGCTTTGTTTGCTTAGCTCTTCTAAAGAGGACGATGGGCCACTTCACTCTTTGAGTTTGTGCCGGCTTTCTGTCTACTAACTGCCTCATACTACCCTTGCTTTAATAAAGAGCTCTGTCTCTCTCTTTAGTTTAATATGGCACACACCGATGGGAAACACATATTTTATGCCTACCTTTGCTGTACAGTGGTGTTTCTCAACCTTAGCATATTGACATTTGGGGCAAGATAATTCATTGTTCTGGCGGGCAGAGGCCAGCTGTCTTGTTCATTTAAAATTGTTTTTTTAATTTTAATTTTTTTCATAGTCACAGAAATATATTTATTTATATGGATAAGAGTTTATAATATAATGGTTAGTGAAAAAGTTTACAAAGTACTTTCTATAATATGATGAAATATTAAAAAAACATAAAGCAGGCAATGACCCTTTGTAGGAGTAGGCACTAAAATATCGATAGTAGTTATCTTAGTGTGGTGAGTTAGTGATCTTATTACTATTTTTCTTCTTCATTGTTATTATTTTCTTATTTCCTATAATATTCATGTTTAATTTTTTAATAGACGCATAATAATTGTGCATATTTATGGGGTACAGCGTGATGCTTTGGTACATGTATACATTGTGTAATGATCAAATCAGGGTAATTAGCATATTCATCACCTCGACCATTTATTATTTCTTTGTGTTGGGAGCATACAAAATCCTCTTTTCCCGCCTCTTTGAGATCTGCAATGCCTTATTGTTGACTGTAGTCACCCTGTTGTGCAACAGGACACCAGCTCTTAGTCTTCCTTTCTAATTGTAACTTTGTACCTGGTGACCCTCCCCTCCCTCTTCCCCTCCGCCTACCTTCCCAAGTCTCTGGTAACCACTGTTCTACTCACTGTTTCTATGAGATAAACTTTTTTAGAGTCTGCATATGAATGAGAACATATGGTATTCGAGGCATTAATATCTAGAATATATAAGGAACTCAAACAACTCAACAGCAAAAAAACAAATAATCTGATTGAAAAAAGGACAAAAAAATGTAATAGACATTTTGCAAAGGAGAACATACAAATGCCTAATACATATATGAAAAATGTTCAACGTTGGTAATCATCAGGAAAACGCAAACCAAAACCACAATGAGATGATATCTCACTCCAGCAAGAATGCCTGTTATCAGAAAGACAAGAGACAACAAGTACTGGTGAGGATGTGGGGAAAATGGAGCCCTTGTTGGTGGGAATGTAAATCAGTACAATCAAGAAAGAAAATAGCATGGAAGTTCCTGAAAAGAATTAAAATAGAACTACCATGTGATACAACAATCCAACTAGTGGGTGTCTGTCCAAACAAAATGTCTGGAATCTTCAGAGCAGGTCAAAAGGCTGGAAGCTCAAGAAGGATTTCTATATTACAGTGTTGAGTTGGAATTTTTTCTTCTCTGGGTGCCTTAGTCCACTCCAGCTGTTAGGGCAAAATACCATAAACTGGGTGGCTTATAAACAACAGAAATTTATTTCTTTTACAGTTCTGAAGGCTGGGAAGTTCAAGATCAAGGTACCAGCAAATTCTGTATCTGGTGAGGACCCAGTTCCTGGTTCATAGATGGCTCCTTCTGGCTGTGTCCTCAGATGGCTGAATGGGCAAGGAGTCTCTCTGGGGCATCTTCTAAGAGAGCACTAATCCTGTTCATGAGAGCTCTGCCCCAGTGGCCTAATCACCTTCCAAAGTCCCCACCTCCTAAACCACCCTCTGGGACAGGGTCAGGATTTCAACATATGAATTTTGAGTAGACATAAATATTCAGAACATAATACTCATTTTTCACTCTGAAGGCCTTCAACTGGCTAGATGAGGCCAACCTATATAATCCAGGATAAATAATCTCCTTTACATGAAGTCACCTGGCTGTGGATGTTAACTGTATCTACAAAGTACCTTCACAGCAATACCTAGATTAGCGTTTGATTAAATAACTGGGTACTACAGCCTAGCAAGGTTGACATGTAAAACTACATGTATACATATACATACAGTCTAGGATGAGTAAAATAAAGGACTATCTGGACTTTTTTTTTTAATTACCAAATTCATAAATGCAGTCATGTACCGCATAATGGCATTTTGTTCAACAATAGACTACACATAGGATGGAGGTCTCATAAGATTATAATACCATATTTTTATGGCATCTTTTTATATTTAGATATATTTAGATACACAAATACTTACCACTGTGTTACAGTTGCCTACAGTATTCAGTACAGTACATGCTGTGCAGGTTTGTAGCCTAGGAGCTACGGCTGCACCATACAGCCGAGGTGCGTGGTAGGCTGTGCCATCCAGGTTAGCGAAAGGGCACTCTAGGACGTTTGCGTGGTGAAATAGCCTAAGGATGCATTTCTCAGAACATATCCTGTCATTAAGTGACTCATGACTACATCATGCTGGACAGATTTTCTTCAATGAAGTAAAATCTCAAAGACGTTTTAGGTGGTGAATATATATATGTATTATATATATATAACATATTTATATATATGATATATATATATATATATAACAGCAAAGCCTCACTGAAAATATGTGCAAGGTGGTCTGGGAGGCTGTTTGACAGATTGGCTGTCATAGGTCAGCAGATGACTGAGCTTGTGCCTCATCCTGCAAGCAGGACACATCTCGGGTCCTTTAGGGTCTTTTGCACATGATCAGAACTCAAGGGCGATGCCTTCCTATGCTGCAGGTCTATTAGATGCACACATAGATTCCTATCAAATCGGGACATTGGCTGTTCTTGCTGTATCCAGTAACACCCATCATCGAAGTTCCACATCCCCTCCTTGGTGCCCTGTATCACTGGGCCCTGGGTCTGCCCCGCCCCCTCTGCATTAAGCATCAATATCTCTGTGAACCAAGAGTCTGAGAGGACCAGCAGAGCACGGGGGCCCGGAGCTGGCATTAGGGCTGACGCTCACACTCAGAGCCATGTGCAGAGCCAAACAGGTGACTAAAGTGAGACCATTGGGCCAAAACCAGGCCAAACCTGGGAACAGGTGGTGGCCACCAATTCCCAGGGACAAGAGCGTGGAAGCCAGGCCCCTGTCCACTGCGGACGGCAGACTGCTGTCTCCAGAGTTAGCGACACCTGAAGCAGCACAGCAACACCACAGAGCTACGTCGCGGAGACGGGCAGCAAGGAGTCCCTTTGGTTCCTCTCGTGGCTCCTATTTATTTGTTCCTACTGCAAGCACATCTGGTTTTGACATTTTTGGTCAAGTTCCAGGTAGAATGGGCTAATACATATTAAGACCAAACGCAGAATGTTAGACAGCATCCTAGAAATATTAGAACAGGAGGGCTCAGAGATCATCTGGGTCAGCCTCATATGACAGCCGAAAAGATGGAGACCCTAAAAATGTTACGTGGCCGTGCTGCAAAGGCTGGCTTTAGGTTCCAGAAGAAAAAAACACATATGCTTGGCTGGATTTGCTACTGTCTGTCTAATGAAAAAAAACAAAAAAAAAAAAAAGGAGATTTGGATTTGAAACATAACAATGTATATGAATCTGTCAGCAAAAAAAGCCAATCGAATTTCTCCAAACCTGTAGGGCACTGCAGAATCCCTCCCTTCTCGAATTTTCTCCCTGGCACTTGTGTTTCTTTCCTTTCTGACCCCTGCCTAGTCGCAGAGAGAGATGGATTTTGACAGCACCAGGAAGAGTTGTTCTATTTCCATGGCAACGTCGATTCACATTCTGCAGGTACATGGGCTGCCACTTAGGCCACTGCCTAAATGAAGGCTCACGAAGGCTCCTGGAGGCGCCGTGTGTTGCAGTGCCCGGCCAAAAATAACTTGGCATGCCACCGTTTCTCACAGCCCCATGGAGAGAGGCATTAAACTGACTGGATGCCAACTGTCAACTCTGTTCCCGTCTTGCCACTAAAGAGGAAGAAACAGGAACTGCAAATGTGTGGGGGAGGGGAGCCGGAGAGCCTGCTGCATTGTTTCCATGGTCTAGGAAATAGCGCATTTTCCTCTGTTGAACGGAACATGAAATGTATTCTAACTTGTTCACCCCAGGGGCACCAGATAATTTGTATTTCAGCAGAAGTATTATAATTACACAGTTTAGAGTTGGAATTAATTAGCATTTGGGGAAGTAGTGATAAAACCAAGCAGTTATTAAAAAATTAATTTTAATAGAGGTCAGTTTGGAGAGAGACTTGATTTCCTTTTGAAAGATTTTTCTTTTTCTTTCTTTTTCTTTTTCTTTTTTTCTCTGCAGTGAGGGAGATAAAAGGATAACATTATTCAACGATCCTTTAATCATCCTAAAATTTTAACCACCTTATCATTGGATGTTACCCCTGGGTGTTAAAATCCAAATCGATGGCACACATACCAAGCATATTTCGAAATAACTCAAAAATGTGATTAATATTTGAGGGTTATCTGTGAAGAAAAAGAAGTTCAGTATAATCCCTTAAAATACATCATGATCCCAAATACATGGATCATAGCAATCTTACTGACATTAAACAAAATCAAGACTAGCTTCATATATTGTATTACCTACATAAGATACTCAACAGTCATTGAATATTGTTTGAAGAATAAGTTTTGAAATCAGGAAACACTGTATATGTGTGTCCTGAGTATACTGAGTGCCAGGGCACCTGGGATAAAGAAGACACATCTTTGCCCTCCTGAAGCTTTTATTTACTTTGTTTTATTCCTTGGAGTGAGGGGTCACAGAAGACTCTTTATGTTAAGGAAAAGTATTTTTACCTACAGTGGAGTTTTACGACACTACCATGTTTAAGTTCTTAAAATCCAAGATATTCACAGTGAAATTTTAATTTTCTAAAATTCGTAATTGTTCCATGGTTATATGAAAGACAGTCCTTGTTCTCAGAAGATAATGTTGAAGTATTTAGGAATAAAGCATCGTGCATGCATCTTCCTCTCAAACTGTTCAGCAGCAAGGACAGTAACAGTAACTATTGTTTTTATTAGAGTGAGAAAAAGGGGAAGTGTTGGAGAAAAGGTGACGAATTGTCACCAGGCGGTGAGTCTAAGTGGAAGGTGCACTGCAGGTCATCGTACTACTCTTGTAACTATTGCTGCTCAGTTTGTATTTTTTTCCCAAAATAATAAGTTAAAAATCGATGTAGTCTATAGCATTTGATGTAATAATAATTTTCAAATTTTTCAAAAACAATGTTAAGAAACTACTGTTTTGGAAATGGTACTATTTTTAAAAAATTTAGCGCATTGGAAAAGGCTACTTTCTATTTCAGAATAGTAATAGAGTGACTTCTGCTACATGCTGAAAACTAGAGGTTTGAACTTAGAAGTCTTGAAGTTCTAGAGCTTAAGAAAAACTGGGAACTCATTCTTTAAGGAAAAATAAAAATACATTCTGCACACTGCCCCTTCTCCTTGAAAACAGTATTTCATACTCTTTTTACTCTTTGTTCTAAGACCACACCCTTGCCACAGTTTGGAAGGATCAGCGGATCCAGCCCTCAGCTTTATATTCTAAATCACAGTTGCTCCCTTCACGTTCATTACAGAAAAATGCATGAAGTTTGATAAGTTCTGCCAATGAAACTGTATCAACAATGGCTTAATAACTATGATATTTAACACACATTATACATTTATTTCACATTTACTAGTACAAGAAAGGAAATAAGGAATGAAAACAAGTTGTTCTACAGGTCCATTTGGGTATTCTATTATTATGCTCCATAAATTAAAAAAAAAGTCTTTCCTATTTCAATGAATGTCAATGTTACTCATCTTATTTCCACCTTTAGATGTTGCCACAGAACATCAGAATATGCATCGGTGCAACCTGGGTTGTCTGTTGGTTGTTTACGGAAATCTCTATTGGTTTTACGCAATGTCAAGAAAGAAAACAAAGACGCCAGGGTTTACGTTGAATAAGGAGATGAGCTCTCCTTTTCTGATGTGTGAAGTGGGAGTCTGGGGCATTTGCTTGCAAATCCAGAGTCCAAACAGTGATCCAGCCACGTTTTAAGAGCAGTAAGTTTGATGCGGTGAGATTAGTAAGACAGCCTTGTTCATTTCCCCCTGGATGATGAAGCCACGGGGATTGCATGACACGGGGCTGGGAGAAGGTGGCTCAGGAATTGTAGACAGAGCAGGAAGGGCTGTGGCAACAGCCCTAACATGACTCTTTGGAAACAAGGAGTGTGGTTTACAGTGTTTGTTCAGCTTTCTTTGTAGTGGCCATTGTTTTTCTTAAATTACTGCAGGAGGCTGCTTTCTTTTTAGCACATTTTTGAGGAGAGGCCTACGCCTCCTGGTTCTTGCTGGGCTGATGCCTGTCTCTGCTTACACAAATGGCCTCGCATCTTCCTCAGGGATTCTGTGCACATCTCTCACTGCGCTGTTTACCGAGCAGTGTGAGGCCAAAGCCTCGGACATGTATGAAGTGCCTTTCTATTTCCTGCTCCCCTCTGTGATCTACTTCCCGGAGGGTATTTTGACTATTTCTGACTGACTTTTGTTTTCTTCATCATTATATACAGTTTCTGATTTTCAAATTCTACCTCTAAATACGCTGTTTTTCTTTTGTTTCCCTCCGTTTATTCAACGCTTGTGTGCATAGTTCTTAGATTTTTGTTTGTTCTCAAAATGGATTTTGTTTTCTAAACTGTGGTTCCCGCACTCTGATGAAGCAGCACAGCACGTATGTTTTGGGGTGGTAGTTCCCCTCCTGGACAGTTGCCACAAGACACCCGCGGCACCCGCCTTTGTGTCCAGAGGCAAATGACATATCCGCACAGACCACACGGGACCTGAGTGAGACGAGCTACCTCTGTCCCCTGTCATTGCACATCCCGTGTTCTGAATTGCACTTCTCTGCACAGCGTGAAATTTAAGGTACTAGCGAAGGACAGAAGGATGCCGGGAAGACAGACAACAGCCTCTAGAGAACAAAGAAAAGGTAGTCAGAAAAAGGTAGAAAAGAGAAGCATGATAGCCCCGTGGATGCATTACTGAGTCTCATTACAGAGAAATACTGGAAATGGACAAGCATGGCTGCAGCGGGAAATTTTCTGCGGTCCCGTCCTTGCAGTTCTGAGAGTGGCCACCAGGGACGCACTTGTGCTGTTAATGGACCCAAGGAGAGGCCCTGACCAGGTGTAAACAAGGGATTGAAGCCCTGTTACTCTAAAGGCATGTAACTATAATATGAAGTGGTATAAATTCACTATAAAAAGATAAAGTACAGCCAGTCACAGAGGCTCGTGCCTGTAATCCTAGCGCTCTGGGAGGCCAAGGCGAGAGGATCACTTGAGCTCAGTTGTTCAGAACCAGCCTGAGCAAGAGCAAGACTCCGTCTCTACTAGAGATAGAAAAATTAGTGGGGTGCAATGGTGTGTGGCTGTAGTCCCAGCTACTGGGGAGGTTGAGGCAGGAGGATCACTTGAACACAGGAGTTTGAGGTTGCAATAAGCTGTGGTCACACCACTGCACTCTGGCCTGGGTGACAGAGTGAGACTCTGTCTCTAAATAAATACATAAAATAAAATACACAGTAAGATTTAAAAACTGTCTACAGAGGCACAATTTGACAAATGAATAACTTTCCATCACTGACTAATCAAATAGTCAGAAGTCAATACTTCCCTGAGAATGTTCTGACCTCTACTTGCCCTTGGCACTAGATGGAGACGGAAGAAAGCCTCACGCTCTGTCCTCTCCCCTTCTCCAACAGGCTTTCAGGATCGTTAAATTTCACTCCTTCATTCCTGTGTCTCTGACAGTTTAGAGTCCAGAACATCACGAGATGCCCATGATTGCCAAGAACATGAAGTAATGGGAGATTTAGTAGGACGGTGAGCCTGCCTGTCTACTTGCTGTTGTGTTTCCAGTGTGCAGTGGGGCGATGCCACAGAGTAGGCACAAAGTCACTGTTTGTGGAATGGATGATAGACAGGAAAGCAGACAGACTCAGTTGCTTTTGTGAATGAGAAAGAACAGGGCTCATTCAGGGTAGAATAGACAAATGAATTTCTTCTCCTTTGTGACCACGGAATCATGTACAATTGGAAAAGGAGGATCACTTTTCTGTGACTCCCTCCTCCAAACACACACACGACATACCCCATTCTTGCAAAATGATGCAAACTGTTTCCCTCTCTGTTCTGGTCTGAGAGAGCGTCCTTCTGCTTGCAAGTCTTTTCCCCAAAAGCAAGACCTCAAATCTAGTACATTTTTAGGTTGATGGATGGCTTATGTATAGGCAGAGGTGCAAGGTGCTTGTTTTACTGGAAGTGTAGGGTTGTAACTTTATCCAATGAAGAATTTCAGTGAAATTCCATTTAATGGAATATTAGAACTGAAAGAGACATTAGCAATCTGATTCTAATTCAATCATTTCCATGTTTTTAGCTAAGGAAATCTTTTCTTTGGAAAAGTGATAAAGTTGCTCAGTCGAGATCACATTCATTTTGATTATTTTTGTTATTAAGTAACAAAAACTGAATTTATAATACTTCTTTTTCATTAGGAGCTCTCTTATATTAGTATAATAAAAATTAATGGAATAATTTACATTGAGCTGAACTTATGTTTTAAGTTATAGCTATATGTGAATATATTTTTAATGTCACTTTTTTTTATCAGCTGTGTTATCTTGTGTTAACAGGTTCTTAGGAAATTCCTGTTTCTCCATCTGTGAAATAGGGATGGTATAATATCTGTTCTACTCTCCTCCCCTTTCTCAAGAGTAACTGAGAACATGTTAAAGCACTTTATGAACTATAAAGCAATATACCTTGAACAGAAATACACAAATTAGTAGAATTTTATCTTCCCAAATAAATCTAAACTTTACTATTAACCAATATGTGCACCATGCAAAAACAAGTCTGATACATTTTTTAAAAGACAGGGATTTTATGGAATTTTTTAACTATGCAACAAACATGACATTATTTCTCAAACAGATTTCTTGTTTTTATTCTAATATGTAAATGAGCACAATAATGATAACCTGCAGGTGGGTTTCAAATTAACCCACCTGGAAAGGAGGACTTGTGATTCATGGTAACCTCCTGTCCCTGAGTAGAGAATTTCATGGGGAGTTCCTCTAATTGCTGACATACTGATTAACGCATATCCTGTAGACATGGAAAAGGACCTTGAATTGTTTCTGAATCATGAAGTTTTGCAGATTGTCTTGCTGGTAGACATCTTAGCCTGTATGTTGCAATCTGTAGCCAATGATTGTAACCTGTGTATTGTACCTTTCAATGAAAAAGGACAACAACTCCAACATGTGAAGTCCCCTCCCTTCTTCTAAACATTCCCCTAAAAGCCTTCAAACGTGCACCCGACTCTGGAACATGCTCCACTTTGTTGGTGTGTCTTCCTGGGCTGATCCTCATATTTGGCTTCCAATAAACCTTTATCGAATTGTTTCTGCCTCAACGGCCTTAATTTTGGTTGACAAGACCAACATTTTGGGCAACTTACTGCTTAAAAATTAAGCTATATATTAATGACTAAAAAGAGGCTTGATTACAAGGGAACAACTGGTCATATCTAACTATGCAGCTAGACTATTTGTCATAAAAAATACTAGCTCTGTTAAAATTAATAAATTTCCCCCCTTTTTAGAAGTAGAGCCCATATACAGTTTATTTCTATACTGGACCTAATTATATTCATTAATGGTTTTATGGTGATTTTTTTTGGTCACTCGTTGTAGAGTGCTTGGTGGCAGAGTGGAGGAGGGGGAAGTTCTGGATTCTTTCAGAAAAAAAAAAACTTTCCAAGCATTTCTTATAAAATCTGCCTTCTGTTCTAGTTTTCTTTGGATTCACAATGCATGTATAAAATGTGTCTAACTGCACAGAGTGTGCAGGCATTGTGCTTGGGCCTTGTTCCTGTTTCTGATGTGATTCTCTGTGAGTTCTTGCATAGAATTTTCAGCAGCTCGTAGCTACGCTGAAATGCTGCTTAATGATGGGTTCACGTCTGTGTCTGGGCTTCCTCGTCAATTTGAAACCACTGCGTATTGGCGTTTGCTGCTGGGGTGAGCGTAGGCAGACCTTCTGGGACATCAGGGTCAGGCCCCAGGCTCTGAGCGATGAACAAAGGGGAGATATCACCCCCACCCCGACCCAGTGGAAAATAGAAAACCAGATATCTCCTTAGGCTGTGTATGTTTGTAAGGCTCCACCAGCGGTTTCCTCAGTGTAGAAGAGAAGGGTCTTGGAAAAAGAGCCTTTGCTACTCAGTATGTGACTAGGAAATGCCTGGGTTCCCTGTCCATACTCCTTTTGAATTGTACTTCGTGTTTTATTTTCTTGGAATCTATGGCTACAAATGACTGTGCTTTTGGAAACCAAAGGTCTGATGAAAGTTCTACTCTTTCCTATGTAACAAGCGACCTTTACCGGACTGTCACCAAGTTTCAAAATTCCTCTAGAATTCTGGAGGAGAAAAACCAACTCTTTTCAATGAGGACATGGTGCAATTTTGTACAAAGAGGAAGCAATGAAAACTTCATGTTTCAGGCGTTAGGCAGCTTCCCTATGTTCAGGGCATTTTACCAAATTTTTAATTCTCAGTAACCAAAATTTTACCTTAGAAATGCAGCATTTTGCTATTATTATTTCTATCAAAAGTTTTTCTGCATGTTTAAATGCCAAACTACTTAGTTAGCGTATTTTAATTTGATTTAAATTAACCTATGTTTGAGGTTTGTTTTTTTTTTTTACCATTACTAGTTTGCATTTGAAACTTAAAATTTATTCTAACAATCTAAAATAGACTTTTTTGATCTTTTACCCTCTGTTTCTGGGTAATAAATAGTATATTATGATTTAAAGTGTGGATGCAGTGTGAATATCAGTGTGTTCCATTTTAGTAATTTCATTATTGATTTATTTAAAGTTCATTTCCAAAAGTTACAAAAGCAATGGTTGTTTGCTTTCACAATTAGAATAACTCAGAATGGCAAATTCCTGCAGTTCATAGTCTCTTCCCTGCCTGACAGTGTGAGTCAGAAATTGAATAAATGAATAATGAAATTATTGAAATGGAATATGCTGGGATCCACACTGGATCCACACTTCACATCCTTTCCTATAACCAGGTTAAATATGCTCTCTCGAGATGCAGAGTTGTTCCACTTTAGGATAAAAAAAAAAAAATTCAGCTCTACCCATTTTTCCACAAATACATTTAGCAAGTACCTGTGGTTTTTGGTTATAAAGGTCCACCGACTGGAGCTCTTGGAGAGCAGCTCAGGAAAAGGGTGCACAGGACTGAGAGGAGCCCAGGGTTGCAGAGGATGCTGGTCTATAGGGTCTGTCCAAAGGGCATGGCCAACCGTCTCCTGTCAATGCCAGTTACGTTAACAACTGTGAGATGTACATCAGAGCACGTGATTTAGCTGCTGTGTACAGACGGCAGGATGTGTGTAAATCTGTGAATGCTCTGGGTTTCAGACATAAGTCAAACAGAAAAGCTGTATTGATTTAATGATGTATAGGACTATCTTCTGAAATCAGATCCTCGTGTTGAATAATTGTGGATGTTACTTTAACAGAGAAAATCTGTCTTCACATCAAAGTGTAGCTTCTCTGATAACGGGGTTTGTATTTGTGCTTAATGTTTTAGCAATCATAGGGCAAAATAATCTTTTCCTCTTTTGATCACCTCCAGACCAATATCTTCTATATTGTATTTGGGGTTGATGTTTTAGTAACACAATGATTCAAAGTATCTATCTTTCCCTTTGTACCCACCCATCTGACATTTCCCATGTGGCAGTTTTAGAAACACTTCTCCCTGGATACACCTAGGGACTTCAGGATTCTCTCACCGTAACTCAACCGCTGTTACTGTCTCTTTGCTTTGCAGAGTCTTGGAACACTTAAGTCTTCATCACAGATCCTAATTTTCTTTGCCCACATATACAGGTTCAACATTTTGACACAGTGCGGCGTCAGAAACGTCAGAAACGTGGAGGGGGCTACTACCTCGTGCTAATCTGCTGCTCTCAGTCGGTAACTGATTATCAAACACCATTTACCGCTTTATGTTTGGACGAAGCAGGCTTTGTTTGAGGCTCTTGGTTTTTTTCCAGTTAAGCAAGAAGGAGAAGAATACATGGTAAAAACAACCTTGGCTTCTTTCATCTTCCCTCCGTGACGTCAGTGGGTCAGCGGCTCCTGCTGGTGTTTCTCGTGTTTGTCGTGGAAGTCCCTGGCAATAGCAAGTTCTGGAAAACGGCATCAAACCTTCACACTGAGGATTTAATTAGCTAGAATAGTCCTTCTTTATTGCTTGTGTCAAAAGCAGATGTGACGGGTGTCGTTACTGCCCCAGCGTACACGAGCTTGGCGGTTGGGATCGGCCGGTAACTAAGCCTTGACAATGCTCCTTTGTCTTTGAGATTAGCAGGGTAGCTTGTAAGATGGTCTCATATTTTTGAAGTACAAGCATGCGGTGGGTGCGTTAGGCATGGAGCTTCTCCGGTAAATCTTTAAGAATCTCGAAAGAAGCACAGGTCTACAGGTCAGTTT
This sequence comes from Lepilemur ruficaudatus, assembly GCA_963574885.1. Lineage (NCBI taxonomy): Eukaryota > Metazoa > Chordata > Mammalia > Primates > Lepilemuridae > Lepilemur > Lepilemur ruficaudatus. The sequence goes on from CAUYRT010075733.1 coordinate 39,614, forward strand.
TAGAGTGTTATATTCAAGTTTTACTTTGCAGCGGTGACTTTTCATCTTGTTGGTTTTTCGTGGCTCTCTGCATCATTTTGAACATCTTCCTGAATGAAAACAAGCCAAACATAGCTGCTTTGCTTGTCTGCTGTAGACACGCACTTTGATTAATAGAGTTATTGGTGAAGGGTTGACAGTCAAAGATGTTGTTGTCACCACACGCAGAGGGACTGGGTACGGGGAGTGTAGTGGGATTTTAAATGAGGACCACTGCATATCACCATCATGAAGCAGCTCCCTAAGTGATTTTATGTGATAAGCTGACGCGTAAAAGCCCCAAAGAGCATTTTAATTGGCATATTTGAAGCTAGAAGTTTCTGACGGCCAACCCATACCTTAGCAACAGCCTGTTCTCTTAGTAACATAAGAGTCCCTGTAAACAGGTGAGGAAATTAAGAGACTGCAAGTGTTCATCAGGTGTAGAAAACCCATTATAGCCTTCACCTTTTAGAGATGTTCCCCGAAATTCCACAGGGCAGAGAGTTTCAGCGAGCAATAAGCCGTTGTAAAGAGACTGAGAGAGCTCTGAAAAATAGATTTTTTTTCTTAGAATTTCCCAGGCATTTTTTCCCCCCTCAGAATGCTATGAATAGATTGCCAGCATCCCGACACTTTCCTATTCTTATCAAACAGCAAATAAACTGGTTAAAAATAACCAGAAGAGAGTTTTTCACATATAGGAATGTTTACCTGAGTGGAAATAGCTCTATCCATTCTATTTTCCTTTGCAAACTAAAATTGCAAAAAAATTGTCATTTTCAAACTGTGCCGCATTTCTGACGGTTTTTGAGCTCGGCTGCCTGTCGTGGTTTGGGTCTCCCTGCACTCTGTGATGAGTCGTGGGGGCTAAATGCATTTCCACATTCTTCTCAAGGCTTTATCATTATTTCCAACTTACCGGGGAAATGGGTAACCAGGCAGTGGGACATAGTGACAACCACAAACCCAAATCATTAAGGGAACCTTATCTTCCAACGGGGGGTCTCAGTCTTCTTTTGAATCGTCTGAGTGACCTGGCACCAGGACCCCCATAAACAGCGCTTGGTTTCTCCCCTTGGAGGAAGACACGAGAGCTGGCATGATGCACAACTTCCCCTGTATCTCATTTTTAAAATGATAAAGTTTTCTCTCTGATAATAAAATAATGTGTGTTTCCTTTGGACAGTTTAAACACCACAAAGAAAAACTAAGCAGAAAATAAAATCCACTTACAGTTTCACACCCAGAGGTAACGCATCTGGGGCTCTGTACTGACCCGTCCCTAGGAGTCCGGGTTCACATGGGACAGAATGTGGGTGGTGCCCCTGGAGCGGCACAGCGCCCGAGTCTTGTCTGTGCACATTTTGTGTTATGCGTCATTTGAGTCCTTCCCAGGGGACTCAGATGGTTTACTTTTGTTTTTTGTTGTTGTTGTTATTTTGTTCTCCAAAACTGGTATCATGCCATCCCCGCAGTGTAAGGCTTGCTTCAGTTCTGCCTCTCTCAATTCCGCGTCGAGAATGCTGTTCTCAGTGAGAGGCCGACTGCTCACCCGGGGAAGGGCTGGGGCAGGGGGCAGTGCTCAGACTTAGAGCGGTGGGGAACGTGAAGGTAGGGCTGGATGTCTCTCCCCCAGCTCTGTGTCCTGTGGCCGTGACTGTCGTCATCACCAGTCTTGGTGCCCGTGTGGCCGAGGAGGCAGCCAGCATCCCCGGTACAGACTGGGTGTGACTGGGTGATGGACACATCCTTCGTGCCTCCCCTCCCCTCCCCTCCCTTGTCCCCCTTCTCTCCTCTTCTCTCCTCTTCTCCTCTCCTCTCTTCTCTTTCATTTCCTTTCCTGTTCCAAGCCCTGGACTATTCATTTCTAGAGCTGGTCAGACAAAGCAGTGAGTCAGGGTGACTTACCTGTGTCCAACAGATTGGTCCTCCCAGACATTTTTAGGAGCTGCTGATGAGAAACTCTGAAGCTCTTTTGAAATATCCAACAGCACCTTTCCTTTAAAAGCCTGGAAGAGAGGTTTCATGTCACTGAACCAGCAGCAATGATAAACTCCAGTGATAACCAACCCACAATGGCAATAAATCCATGTTGAATTCACAGCTGAATTTTAGGATGTTGAATAGGGTTCCGGGTTACACAGTGAAGATACTATCCAGCTTAAAAAACCGAAGCCAAAACAAACAAACAAACAAAAACAGAGCTAGATCTTAATCTTTGTGACTTGAAAAATCCAGAGGTTATGGAATCCTGGTTAAGATCCTCAGTTAAAGAGAGTGACCATCAGTGACTTGAAGTTTCGTGTTCCAGATCTCCCGTGTATTTTTGTTTGCGAGTTCTTACAGCTACCCGAGGAAGCCAACACGCTGAAAAGCAGTGGACGTGCGCGGTGTCGTTGGCATCCATCCGACAGCTCCTCGAAAGCCCCGGCATCTGCTCACTTGCCCGTTCCAGCTACACGGTCAGCGGAGACACACATGCCGTTCTTGTCCTAAGTGTGTGTTCACGAGGTCTTCTTTGACAATGCAGGAAAGCTGAGGACAGAAGTGACGAGGGTTTATTGTTCAAAGATGCTTTTCTGGTCTGGTCAGATGCATTAGTAAGATGGGAAATAAACATTGTGGACTGATTTTAACACAGTACTAATTTTCTCTGAGTCAAGGCATGCCAGGTGGTTAAGTGCCGTGTAGACAGACCTGCAGCCCGGAGCCTCAGCTCGGAGCGCGGTGGAACACTCTTTGACTGCAGCTCTGTGACTTGTCAGCAGTGTGGCCTCAGGCAAATCACTCTCTGAGACCTGGTTTCTTCATCGATAAAAATAGTATAATAAATCTTCTTATCATGCAAGGTTGTTGGGAAGTAGAAATTAAAGAGAATGTATGCAAGTGCCTTTGTGGTGGATGCTCCCTCCAAGGAGTGCTGTGGTTGTAGCTGTCACCTTCACTGCCGCAAATCAGGGGTTCTTCACCTGTGGTGCCTGGAACTCTCTGGCAGTCTGACGAAGGCTGCGGAACCCTCCTCAGAGCAGTGTTTTTAAATGCATAAGACATTAATATGTCGTGTTATCAAGGAAATCATGTATCGAATTTGTATTAATATATTGATATATATGTTAGGTGGAATAACGACTCCTAAAGATGTCCATGTCGTAATCCCCAGAACTGCGAATATGTACGTTACCTGGCAAACAGGAATTAAGACTGGAGATAGAATCAAGTTTGCTAATCGGCTGTCCTTGACAGCAAGAGATTACTGTGGATTGTCTGGGTGGGCGCCATGTCATCACAAGGGTCCTTAAAAGGAGAAGAAGGAGGCAGGAGAATCAGCTCAGAGTGTCGCAGTGGGAGAAAGACTCAGTCGGCTCCTGTGGCTTTGGAGATGGAAGGGGCCAGGCGCCAAGGAGTGTGGGCAGACTCTGCAGGTGGAGGAAGTAGTGAAGTGGGTTCTCCTCCAGAGCTTCTAGAAGGAAGACAGCCCTGCCCGCACCTTGGTTTTAGCTCCTCAAGAGACCCATTTTGGATTTATGGTCTCCAGAATGGTAGATAATAAATTTGTGTTGTCTCATGCCACCATGTTTGTGGTAATTTGTTAGAGCGGCAATGGCAAACTAACGTAATGTAGGTTATCAAATTGATAGAAAGTTAGTATAAAATCCACGATGTGTGTGTTCTCCTTTATTAATATATTAAATGACAGGCTGGATTTGTGTTTAACTATAGTAAATGTAAAGATGTTATTAGTGTAAATGAAATGGAGAGAGAGCTGCTATATCTAAAATGTGATATGAAAATATTGGTGATTTTTACTGATGATGAAGTCAGGCACTAATACTGCTGTGATTTGTTACCTATATTAAAATTTTAAAAAATGGTAAATTGCAGTCAGAGGTTAGTGAAAAACAGGAAGTAATTTTTTCTGCACCCAATTTTATAGACCTTCCTGAATTTTAAGCATGAAGAGTACATGGGCGCCAGATTAAGAATCCCTGTCTTAGACACATGAAAGAATGAAAGGTCTCCTAAACCCATCAAGATGTATGCACTTAAAAAGCAGAATCAGAAAATCACTGCAGCTGGAAGGAACGTTAATAATCATCAGCCACCACCTTAGTATAGCACCTCATTTTCCACGCAGAAACATTCTTTGGGAAACACACTCCAGATTAAAGTAAGGTCAAAGGTGGGCAATTTTTCATCTCAACTCTCTAATTACAAATACCAATTGCTAATGTCAATAATAAATGAATTTTTCTACTTTGCCATATTCTAGTGTTTTCATTTTAAATTAAGCCTCCATGTATACTTACAAAGTAAAAGAAATATATATATATATTATATATATATATATAGTCCTCAGTATAAATCTTTTTTAAATACTATGTAAATTGAAAGCAAATGCATATCATTTAAAAAAAATTTTTTTTTGACTTTGCATATTCTTGCTTTCCTGACCTGGACCAGCATTGAGAAGGGCTGGTGCTTCCTCAGCACCGGCCTCATCTCTCTGCCGTCTCAGGCGGGACAGGACTTTTCCCAGTCTCAGTCTCTTCCTCTGTAGGACACGCATGTGCTCTGCCTGTTGTTTCCTAGTCTGTGTGCTCTAGCATTCCATATCCTTTTAGGCAAAATGGGACAGTGTGTCTGTGAATACGGCCAACTTTACTGAGTCAAAGGGTCATTTTTACTCAGAATGATGATTCATGGAGTCTTTGTTAATTGAAATACTCCAATGTGATATTACAATTTATTTTAAGAGATCATTTTCAAAGTTTTCTTTGCCCAGATCATAGAAATATGATAGCTGAGTTGGCATCTAATTGGCGTAAGTTGTTGCTTTGAAATTACAACTTTTATTTCTTGCTGGCATGCTTATTATGAGGGAAAATGTGCTAATAGGGCTTGGAAAAAGAAACAGCATTTTCAATAATCTGTTCATTGCAAATGTCTACTTTCAATAAAAAGAGAAAGAGTCCATGAAAGATTCAAAAATAGTAATTCTTAGACAAACCTCATTACTCCAGTGCTGGAAGATGGTTACTGTGGGCCCTGGATGGGGGTGCCAGGTTTCATTTGCATGCATGAACATGAGTAGAAACTGAAATATCACTGAAGCCAGACATGGAGTACAGTATCTAAGTGCTTCCTACAGACCAGGTCCTGAGTATTCAGTTATGGTGAATTACCAGACCCCTTCAACCAGAATGCACACACAGTGAAAATAAATCCAACTATTGGGTCCTAAAATACGAGATGAGTTAACTCAAGAGTGACTGAAATCTTCCTATCTATTGATTATCACTTAATTAATACTCTGAGCTCTCAAAAAGCACCAGCAGACATATTTCTACTCTCTTCGGGGCAGCTAGATCAAACCTCCATTGCTTTTGTTCCTACTTATCTTAACCTAGGACTGGAAGAATTTCAACAATTACCAACTCTTTAGTATCGTACGGATAAGATATCAAGTGGAAAATCTTAGACTGTGTGGTGGCAGGAAATTTTGGAGATGTGGTGAGTTGCTAATTTTGAACTTAAAGAGGCCTAAGACATGGGCCACAGACAGACTCATCTTGGTCTTCGAAACAGGCTGCCAGTTCTCAGGACCACGTGGTTCATTGAGTCTAGGCCCACATGGACTTGGCCTTTGTTGTGGGTTAAATTTTGTCCCACCAGAAATTCATACATGCTCGAGTCCCAACCCCAAGTACCTCAGAATGTGGCCTTTGAAAGGTCACATTTGGAAGTTGGGTTGCTGCTGATATAGTTAGTTGAGATGAGCTCACACTGGAGAAGGGTGAACCTCTAATCCAGGGTGACTGGTGTCCTTGTGAAAAGGGGAGATTGGGATGCACACACACACACGCGCACACACACACACACGCACACACACACACACACGCACACACACACAATGCCATATGAAGACTGGAGTTATGCTGCCCAAGCCAAAAACTGCCAGAAGCTAGGAGAGAGATCCGGAACAGACCCTTCCCTACCTAGCACCTTCACAGGAGGGAAGCGCAGCCCTGCTGACACTTTGATCTTGGACTGCTACACCTCAGAACTGTTGTTTAAGCCACGCAGTGTGTGGAGTTTTGTTCTGGCATTCCTAGTAACCAATACCGTCCCAACCAAATCCACCCCCAAGTTGCTTCTTCAGTTTAGACACCGGGCGTATCATCCTATATAAAGCACATGAGTCATGGCCGTCTGGTGCTGCAGCTAATTCTAGCATCTTTATAAGTCATTTAATTTGTCTGGGCCTCGAGCTTTATTCTGCTGCAAATTGAAGAGATGGAGGTTTTCTCAGATTTTTTCATTCACTTGTCCCTAAGGGCAACATAACATAAAACCCCGGAGGGTTTAGGATTAGCCCAGTGCAGCCCACTCCTGGGTTATACGGTCTGTGAAACCTGTGTTACGTCTTCAAAATTCATGGGGATTTTTTATTTTTTGCCACATTATGTGTATTTGGTTTAATATAAAATAATATTTGAAATTGCTTATCATTACATAAGCTCGAGGTATTTGTAATATGAGCTACACTTACGCCACAGACTCCTATTCACTGACGCATGATCACATACCCTAATACTTGGACTCCATGGGAGAACCATGGGGCTGTATTGTCTGTGGTCTCCTCCAGCCCTGCCGCTGTGGGTCCTAGGGCTCTTTGTAGATGTGTGACATCAGGAGAGACCAGACTGTGTCTCTGTGCACGAGGCCCCCGATAACTTTGTCCCTGTGGATAACAAAACGTACACATCCAGAATGAGTTAGCATAACATTAAAATACTCATTGACACTATTTCACTGGACTGTATAAAAAATATCTGTCATAAGTGTCTGCTGGGCAGCTCCCACGTGGGACATTTTGATCATGGAAAATTGTTTAAGGGATCCTGTCATTTTGTGTGCAAGACCAGATGACGGTCAGGGAAAATGCCTCAAATTAGATTCTGTATCACGTGCACTGCCGTCTCCACTAAAGCAATTTGTGACCAAGTCACCTAGAGCCACGGCCACGGTGCCTGGGCTCACCGTGGAGTTGGGCCGAACAAGCAATTACATGGGAGGGAGAAGCAGGCCCCGTCTCTGCACCCGTGCATCCTCCCATCCCCTCTCTTCTCCATTGCCACACATACTAAGTTCTGCTTAAACTCCCAACCTGGCAAATTTCCTGATCTGAAAAGTTGAAGACTCTGTGATGAGTCTCCTCTGAAGACAAAATAAGATACTATGTATCAGATCTTTTTTATAACTTCTAAAGTGCTGCATGGGCGTCAGGAATTACTATTTGTTGCGTTTCTAAATACACCCAAAAAGTACTGATGGAGCCACCAATGGGGCTGATGTGCTCTGTGCTCAGGGCAGGTTCAGCTTATCATGCACGTGAACCATGAGGGCGGGACACCGAGGATGCGGCTCTCCAGGTGTCAATGAATGTGGACGTTTGTTTTCAGGGAAAATAAAAGTAACCACATGATATGACTGAGGCAGTTTAGTGGCATATAGGTAAAGGAGTCAACAGATGTCAAATACCCTTTTCAATGTAGAGGAAAGGCAAACCATCCTCAGATAATGCAGTGGTTTGTGGTGTTGGAGAACTAGCAAGACTATTATGGAACCTCCAAAGGGGTATTGCAATACATTAAGTGTGAAATCAGATGAACAAAAAGATTAAACACACTGCTTACTCGCCAACGTGGCTAGATACTAGACTTCGGTGGTGATGGCACCCAACTGAAACACAATTTGATTTTAGCTATAATTTTAAAAAAGAAAGGAAGGGAAGCTCTAGTTGTTTTGATAATGAAGAAGCAAACTTCTCAAGTCCTAGGCACTGGCAAAGCCAGCTGGTGAGTCTGGCATGCACACCTTTAGAACAAGTGCATGGTGTGATACCACAGGGAGATGAACACGCTACAACTATTTGGGGGGCCCTACTATGTGCTAGGGACTGTACTATAGACACTAACTAGCTAACAGCAATAAAAAACAAAAAGACAAAAATCACTGGTCTTATGGAGATTTTATTCTACAGCAAGGGAGATAGACAAATAGTGATGCATTCAGGAGGCAGTGATTGGTGCTCAGAAGAAAAATAAAACAGGTAAAATGGTCAGGGACGGTTGTGGGAGATGAGGGAACCAGTGAAGGAGCCTGGTGGAAATGGGGAGAGGGAGGGAAGAGCAGGTGCCCACTCCCTGCCATGGTTGTGTGCCTGGAAAATTCAGGACCAGTGGGAAGGTCAGTGTTGCTGAAAGAGAGTGATAAAAAGGTAAGAAGAGGAGGGCAGAGATCAGAGTGTTGAGGGGCCAGGCCCTGGGGCCATCATTCTGAGTGAGATGGAATCAGTTGAGAAGCTACAAGCAATTAAATGGGAGGGAGAAACAGGCGCCATCCCTGCATCCTTACGTCCTCCCATCCCCTCTCTTCTCGGTCTAGCCCTGGCCATGGGGCACCCTCTTCTCTCTCAGCATGCCAGCTCTGGACAAGGTGAGGAACGGTGTTGGCATCTTGAATGTCCATGCACTAATCCATCCAAAAGCTTACCTTTCCTTCGTGAAAGCCCCAGAATCCTTTGAAGCTGTGGGATCCCAGCCTTGCCTGCTCTTGTATCAGCTTCTATTGATTCATGTTCCTTGTCTTTAGAAATATACTGAAGGCTTCTAAACCAGGGATAATCTTTAAAATCTGTATTTCCTATTTGCACACAGAAAGAAAACTTCACTGCCTTGCAACAGAATTCTAGGCTAGGCTTTAGCCTTTTTAGAAAATGTATTCTCTTGAGAAAAGAGGTAATTCGTGGATGACCTCAATGAGATGTAAAATCAGTACATTCTCAATGGAGAGAGTCTTTATATATCACAATGAATAAAAATAGGGAGCATAATTTTTGAAAAGGGAGAACATAAGAATTAAAATGGAAAGGGAAGCAAAAATATGGTACTCACAGGAATAATGCTAAATATAACACACTTGGTAGAAACTCGTGGTTTTCTCTAGTCCTCTGGGACAGAAGTAATAACAATCTTTCAAATATATATTTGAAGACTATATATTTCAATATACAAACAGGTAGGGTTGCCAGATAAAATATTGGATACCCAGTTAAATTTAAGTATCTGATAAACAACACACAATATTTAGTATAAATATATTCCAAACATTGTGTGGTACATATACTAAAAATTAGGCATTGTTCATCTGAAATTCAGATTTAACTGATATCTTGCATTTTTATTAGCTAAGTTGGGTAATCCTACCAAAAAGAGACGCTTGACTCTGTCTCTAGGGAGTGATACTTGTGGTAGTGGAGATTGAATAAAGTGTCTTTCCAACTGACATTCTCTTTGTGCTTGCTCTGCTGAAGAAGTGCAGCCTTGTGCTGCACAGCTACCTAGTGCCTGTCCAGGTGCACTGTGTACCTGTCTGCACCCTGCTCTGGGCCCCAGGAAGCTGGCTTCATCAATGAACTCCCTGGACCTGGGGCTTTCCACTGGGTTCTGCCAGTAGGAGGCATCAGCAGGAGACTGCAAGGCAGGAGAGCGGCGTTGTCAGGGTGTTGAATGTATTTCACCAGCTCTTTCCCTCTCAGGTTGCCCTAGAACACACTCCTTCCTGTTAACCCTCCAGGTCTAGGGGAGGTGACCACTCTGAGCTGCTGTTAGCCGCTGGGCGCTGCACTGGTTCTGTAAATTGTGCCTTTATTATATTCTACTCCAGTGATTGGGCTTGAATCATCTCTCCCTGCTGGAACTCTAATATGCTAAAGGATATGACATAGATATCCAAGGTCCAGGGTACAATCTACATCCATGAAGATGTGAATCAGAAAGAAAAAATTAAGATTTGGAGAGAAAATGGCAAATTTTGGCATTCTGACTGTGCTATTCAACAGTGGGGTCTTGCTGGTCACTTAATCTCTTTTTTAAATGGGTATGTATTCCTGGAAGGTTCTCAGAAGAATTCATAGAAATAGGAATCTTAATCAGATGAATGAAATAAATAAATAGACTATGGAATAAACAATTTATCACTAGAATGCCCGTGTCCCCACGAGACAAGACCATGAATCCTACATTTACAGAGCATGCTTATTTAAGGGGGTTTACATTCAGAAAACTTAGAAGTCAAAATATTTAGTAATGATTTAGGAAAAAGGCAAAAGCAAGCAAATCGTGTCTTGTCCTGTGACTTTCTTTCTCACGGTGTCCCCTCCCTGTCCTCCCTCGCTGCACTGCTGGGGCTCTCTGTCCAAAGGACGGGACTCAGCCCGTCACATCCAGCACAGACACTTGGACAAGTCCTTTCTATGGGTCTAGCAGGTTTTAAAAAAATATCTGCTAAATTTAATTGCATTTGTTTTTTTTGACTCAATTGTCTTGGATATAGTTAGGGAAAAAAATCAACACAGAAATAAAGTTCAATTCCCTAACTATTCCTCTAAACTTTTCCCAGAAAATTGGCAGGCATATTGGAGTATGCCTATCCCACAGTTCAACAAGACAACTGCTTTGCCGGCGGGGCGGATTCTTTGATCTAGAACCGGAATCTTTGATCTTGAGACTGGCACAATTGGAAGGGTCTGACTGTAGTTATCCTGGATGTATTAGAGTTTGGGTTTTTTGTTTGTTTTAATCTGAGTATCTGAGCAAGGTGATGGAAGAGCAGGAGAGAAACCTGTGGAAGATACCGACTGGTCAGAAACGTTCAAGTCTGAGAAATCACTTGCATTGTTGAGCTAGGAATCCTCATCCGTGGTCTACATACTGACATAGCTCTGTCTTGCTACATGACCATGTAAACAGATATAATAGTCACCTTCTCAACCTAGTAGAGTCTGTAAGTATTCATACACGTATTTCAAGGTAGTTTGTTTTCCAGCTTAGGCAAATTGAGGTGATTTCATTTAATACTGTGTGAACAATCTGCTTTATTCTCAGTTAATTTTTTCAGGAATTATTACTCGTCCTACACAGTGTTATTTGAAGTTCAAATGTTCTAACTTGGTAAAGATCAGACTGTGTATCACATTGCTGTAATGAGAAATTCTCTTGTGTTTTAATTAATCTCCCCTCTTAGTCAGCATTGGAAAATTCTGTGGATTCTAAAATTCTATTTGAGAATGACAAGAGTGTTTCTTTACCCTCCTTTTAATATTTGCCACATTTTCTTATATAACAGTGATGGATATATGTGTTATGTGTATATGTGTGCTTATAAATTCCAAACAATGCCTGACAGCTCTTTCTTAGTAATCTTACTGGTTTATATAGAAGTCAATCAGTTTCTACCACTTTTTTCCCAGTCTTAGGGAAGTTGTGTCCAAAATGCCCATCTGCAGCAGAAAAGGAAACCCAGAGAACCCCTGGCTCGGGCCAGTCACTATGTATGTTTGGTTCCTCACGTATGTTACTTTGTTTAATCCTCATGGCAGTTTTGCAGAGCAGGGCATAGTATTCCCACTTTTAGATAACTAAACTGAGGCTCACTGAAATACAGTAAGCTTTTCAAGGTCACTCTCCTAATAATGGTGGAGTCATTCTCACATTCCTGTGAGAATGACCACAGTGATTCCTCCTGATAACAGCAGCAGAGGTTTCCTGGGCTCCCACTGTGAAGCAGGCACCAGGCTGAACATAACCAGCCCAGGGAAGCAGGAGGTATTTCCATTTTACAGATGTCAAAACTGAGTCCAAGCAAGGTTAAGACTTGTGCAGAACTTGAAACTCACATCTGCCTGATGCCAAAGTCTCTACTCATAACCCTACGTTATGCAACCAACCTTGTGCTAAACTTTTATAAGTACGTTAGGTTACACACCAAAGATACTCTCCTTGGAAATCTAGTACTTCATACTTCACAATTTCAGTGATTTGAAAATCCATGTTACTTTGACAGATCCCAACATAGCAGTTCTCAGCATTAGCTGGAAATACGCCGTTATTAGAAATCAGCTTCCCCTTAGTGATGCAAAACTCTACAAAGGCAAATGTACATAGCTGATCTTTATAAAAAGCAAACATCCGAATTAACTTTATTTGTATCAATTTTTTTAAATTGAGAAACAGATTTGTATATGTTTATTTTGTACGACAGGATATTTTAGGATATGCATCCATTGAGCAATGGCTAAATTGAGCTAATTAACGTAAGCATTACCTCATAGACTTCTTTTTTTGTGATGAGACACTTAAAATTTACTCCCTTAGGGATTTTCAGGAATATAATACATTGTTATTAGCTATAGTTACCATATTATGCAATAGATCTTTTGAACTTATTCCTTTAATCTAACTGAAATTTTGTCTCCTTTGACCAACACCTCTCCAACCCTCCAACCCCCAGCTCCTGGTAAGCACCATTCTACTCTCTGCTTCTGCAAGTTTAACATTTTTGCATTCCACATGTGAGATCATGCGGTATTTGTTATTCTGTGTCTGGCTTATTTTACTTAACATTTTGTCCTCCATGTTGCAAATGACAGGTTTTCCTTCTTTTGTAAGGCTGAATAATATTAATATTTTATTGTGTTTGTATAACACATTTTCATTACTTGTTCTGGACTCTTAGGTTGATTCTGTATCTTGGCTATCGTGAATGATACTGCAATGAACATGGGAGTGCAGATACCCCTGCGACATACTGATTTTGCATCCTTTGGATAGCCAGCAGTGGGATTGCTGGGTAATGTGGTAGCTCTATGTTTAGTGTTTTGAGTAACCTGCATACTGCTTTCTACAATGGCTGTTTCAGTTTACATTCCCACCAGTAGTGTGCTAGGGTTCCCTATTCTCCACCTCCTCACCAACACTTGTTATCTTTCGTCTTTTCGATAATAGCCATTCTAACTGGAGTGAGGTGACATCTCATTGTGGTTTTAATGTCCATTTCCCTGATGATTAGTGATGTTGACCATTTTTTTTCACACACTTACTGGCCATTTCTTCTGAGAAATGTCTATTCAGAGCCTTTGCCCGTTTTTAGTTAGGTTGTTTTCTTGCTATCGAGTTGTTTGAATTCCTTATATAGTTTGGATATTAACTCCTTATCAGACATGTGGTTTGCAAATAGATTCTCTCATTCTGTAGGTTGTCTCTTCCCTCTGCTGACTGTTTCCTTTGCTGTGCAGAAGATTTTTAGTTTGATGCAATCCCGGTTGTCTGTGTGTGTCGTTGCTGCCTGTGCTTTGAGAGTCATACCCAAAACATCTTTGTCCAGACCCATGCCATGGAGCTTTTCTTCTATATTTTTGTTAGGCAGTTTTATATTTTCAGGTCTTAGGTTTTAGTGTTTATCCATTTTGAGTTGATTTTTGCATATGGTGAGAGATAAGGGTCTAAATTCATTCTTCTGCATGTGGCTATCCAATTTTCTCATTGCTATTTATCTAGTACTATCTTCTCCCCAAGGCATATTCTTGGCATCTTTGTTGAAAATCAATTGACTGTGAATGTGTGGATTTATTTCTGGCCTTCCATTCGGTTCCATTGATCTTTGTGTCTCTTTTTATGCCAGTACCATAATGTTTTGGTTACTATGGTTTTGTAGCATATTTTGAAGTCCAGTTAGTGTGATGCCTATAGCTTTGTTCTTTTTGCTCAAGATTGCTTTGGCTATTTGGGGTCTTGTGGGGTTCCATTCAAACAAATTTTAGGATTGGTTTTTCTATTTCTGTGAAATGTGCTATTTTGATATCTGTAGATCGTTTGGAGTAGTATGGACATATTAACAATGTTGTTCTAATCCATGAACACAGGATATTTTTCCATTTATTTGCCTTAATTTCTTTTATCAGTGTCTTATAGTTTTCAGTGTATAGGTCTTTCACCTCCTGGGTTAAACTTATTTCTAGATATTTTACTATTTTTTATAGCTATTGTAAATGGGATTATTTTCTTGATTTCTTTTTTTTTCTAAAGATATTCAGTTTTATTATTCCAATGCAACTGATAATACAAACAACTTTATAAGGAGGTTATCAAAAAAGTAGTTATCATTTTCCACTAGAAGTCCTTAAGGGTCTTAATGAATAGAATAAGATCATGTGGGTTGTGTACATTTATATGCACAATTGATAATTATGTATGTAGATCACATATCTGTGGTTTAATTGATTTATTTTTATAAATAATAATTTGCTTCTACATGTTGATTTCTTTTTAGATAGTTGATTATTAGTGAATTGAAATACTACATATTTTTATATATTTATTTTGTGTCCTGCAATTTATTAAATTTGTTTATTAGTTGTAACAGTTTTATGGTGGAATCTTTAGGGTTTTCTATATATAAGGTTATGCCATCTGCAAATAGGGAAAATTTGACTTCTGTCTTTCCAGTATGGATGCTTTTTAAAATTTGTTTCTCTTGCCTAATTCTCTGGCTATGACTTCTAGCACTATGTGCTTCCAATGCTATGTTGAGCAGAAGTGGCAAGTGTGGGCATCCTTGTTTTGTTCCTGGTCTTAGAGGAAAAGTTTTCAACTTTTCATCATTATATATTATGTAAGCTATGAGTGTGTCATATATGTCCTATATCATGTTGAGATACATTCTTTCTATACCTAATTTGTTAAGAGTTTTTATCATGAAAGGAGTTTGAATTTTGTTGAAAACATTTTCTGCATCTATTGAAGTGATTATGGTTTTTTCCTTCATTCTCTTAATGTGGTTTATCACATTTATTGATTTGCATATGTTGAGGCATGCTTCCACCCCAGAGATAAATTAACAATTAATTATGGTGAATAAATGATCTTTTTAATGTGCTATTGAGTTTGGTTCACCAGTATTTCACTAAGGATTTTTGCATCTATGTTCATCAAGGATATTGGCCTGTGATTTTCTTTTCTTGGAATGATTTTGTGTGGCTTTGGTATCAGGGTAATGCTGGTCTTATGAAATGAGTTGAAAGTTTTTCATCCACTTCACTTTTTTGGAAGACTTCAGGAAGAATTGGTTTTAATTCTTTAATGTTTGATAGAGTTATCAGTGAAGCCATCAGGTTCTGAGCTTTTCTTTGATGGGAGTCTTTTTATTACTGATTCAATATCATTACTCATTATTGGTCTGTTCAAATTTTTTATTTCCTCATAATTCAGTCTTGGTAAGTTATATGTATCTAGGAATTTATCTGTTTCTTGTAGATTATCCAATTTGTTGGTATGTAATTGTTCATAGTAGTTTTTTACGATACTTTGTATTTCTGTAATATCTGTTGTAATGTCTTCCCTTTCATTTCTGATTTTATTTATTTGAATCTTCTTTCTTTCCAGACTTTTTTTAAGTCTTTCTTAATCTAACTAAAGGTTCATCAATTTTGTTTATCTTTTCAAAAAATCAACTCTTAAATTTGTTAATCTTTTCTATTGTTTTTCTAGTTTTTATTGCATTTATTTCTATTCTAAACTTTATGACTTCCTTCATTCTACTAACTTTGGTCTTTGTTCTTCTTTTACTGGTTCCTTGAGGTGTAATGTGAGGTTGTTTATTTGAGACCATCTCTTTTTTGATATAAGAGTTTATTATTAAAATCTGCTCTCTTAAAAGTGCTTTTGCTACATTCTATTAATTTTGGTACACTATGTGTTCATTCTCATTAGTCTCAAAATATTTTTTTAAATTCTCCTTCTAATTTCTTCTTTGACCCATTGTTTGTTCAGGGGGCATGTTGTTTAATTTCCATGTATGTGAGAATTTTCCAAAATTTCTCCCATTATTGGTTTCTAATTCCATACCATTGTGTTTGAAAAGATACATTATATGATTTGAGTCTTCTTATATTTGTTAATACTTTTTTGTGGCCCAAGAAATGTTCTGTATATGTCTATTGGGTCCATTTGATCTAAAGTATAGTTTCAGTCCAATATTTCCTTATTGATTTTCTGTCTGGATGATGTGTTCTTTGCTGAAAGTGGGCTATTAAAGTCCCTTGCTATTACTTCTATCTTTCCCTTCAGAGCTATCAATATTTGCTTTATCTGTTTAGGTAGTCTGATGATGGGTGCATATATAATTAAATTACTATATCTTCTTGATGAATTGATCCCTTTATTATTATATAATGACCTTCTTTGTCTTTTTTTTTTTACAATTTTTAACAAAAGTCTATCTTATATGAGTATAGCTACCTCTGTTCTCTTTTATTTCCATTTACATGAAATATCTTTTCTCAGCCCATTTCTTTCAGCCTATGTGTGTCTTTAAATGTGAAGTGAGTGTCTTGTGTGCAGCATATAGTTGGGTATTACTTTTTTTAAAAAATCCATTTAGCCACATTGTCTTTTGATGGCAAAATGTAATCCATTTATATTGAGGGTAATTATGGATAGGTAAAGACTTAAGCCATTTTGCTACTTGTTTTCTGGTTGTTTTGTAGATCCTTTGTTTCTTTCTTCCTCTCCTACTGTCTTCCTTTGTGACTGGCAAATTTTATTTAATGGTATGCTTTGATCCCTTACTTTTTACCTTTGTGTATCTATTATAGGTTTTGCTTTGTGTTACCATGAGGCTTAACTAAGTTAGACATCTTGTGGTTGTTAACAGGCTATTTTAAGCTGATGACAACATAATTTTAATTGCATACTAGAACTCTACACTGTCACTTCACCTCCCCCAACACTTTTGTATTTTTGATGTCACAGTTTATACCTTTTGGTGTCATGTATCCCTTAACAAATTATTGTAGCTAATATTATTTTTAATGGTTTTGGTCTTTTAACCTTCATACTAAAAAGACAAGTGATTTGCACATCACCATTACAGTAATAGGGTATTCTGAATTTGACTATGTACTTACCTATACCAGTGAGTTTTAACTTTCACGTATTTTTGTGTTACTCATTAGTGTTCTTTCCTTTTAGTCTCAAGAACTCTCTTTAGCATTTTTTTGCAAGACAGGTCTGGTAGAGATGAACTCTGTCAGTTTTTGTTTGCTTAGGAAAGTCTTTATTACTCCGTCCTTCCTGAAGGACAGTTTTGTTGCGTTGGAAGATTTTTCTTTCATCACTTTGTGTACATTATCCCACTCTCTCCTGACCTGTAAGGTTTCTGCTGAGAAATCTGCTGTTAGCTTTATTGAGACTCCCTTGTATATGATTTGCTTATTTTCTTTTGCTGATTTTGGGATCTTCTATTTGTCTTTGATTTTTGATAGTTGGATTATAATATGTCTTGGTGTAGTCTGGTTTGCACTGAATCCGATTGGAAACTTTTGACCTTTCTGTACCTGGATATTTATATCTCTCTTTCCCTAGATTTGGAATGTTTTCCACCATCAATTCTTTAAATAAGCATTGTAACTCTTTGTCTCTCTCTTATTCTTTTTCTCAAACTCCTATAATGCAAATATTTACTTTTGTGATGGGGATCTCGTAATCCCAAAAGCTTCCTTCATTTATTTTATTTTTTTTTATTTATTCTGCTCTGACTTTATATTTTCAAATAACTTCTGAGTTCACAGATTCTTTCTTTTGCTTGATCAATTCTGCTATTGATGATTTCTGTTAAATTTTTTATTTCATTCAAATTATATTTTCCAGTTCCAGAGTTTGCTGAATATTTTTGAATTTCAATCTCACTGTTAAATTTCTAACAGTGCCTGGGAGCCAAAGAGACTAGCCTAGAGCTTGGGGCTGGCCTGGCACTGGGGTAGGCTTAGAGCTTGGGTCAGTAGAGGCTGCTCTTGAGTCTGGGACTACAGTGCTGGCCTGGTGCCTAGAGCCATAGGGACCAGCCTGGAACCTGGGTCAGTGGGTCCAGCCTGTAGGCCGGGTGTTTAATGTTTAGGTGCTGGCCTGTGAGCCAGGTCCATGATGGCTAAGCAGGGTCCTGAGGCCACAGGGGCCAGCTTGGAACCTGGATCCATAGGCTCAATCCTTGGTCTATGGGGTCCAACCAAGCTCTGAGAACTCTTAGAATGGCCCCAGCTTTTGGGTCTGCTGCAGCATGAGGCTGCAGAGGCAGCCTAGAGAGTGGGGATGCAGGGACCAGCCTAAATAGGCTGGAGCCTTGTGCTGTGGAGTCCAGCTTATCACCATGGTAGCAGCCTGGAGTCTGGGGCCATGTGAGCCTGTCCAGCACTGGGTTTTGCTTGAGCAGACCTGGTGTGTCTGGGTTGGAGGCAAAGTCTGCTGCTCACTTTCTCCCCCTTCCCCCATGTGGAGGGCATCTCTCCCCATGCTCTGCCACCTAGGGTTGGGTGATGGAGGGGTGGCACAGGTATTGTAAGGCTGCCATTCCTACAGACTTTAATTCCATCTTTTCTTATTTCTGCACAAGGTGCTATAACCTCTCACTTGGCTTCCTTAGCTCTTCTGAAGGTATTTTTAAGTGTGGAAGTTGTTCACATTACTGTCCTTGTGGGGGACAAGCACCGGGAGACCTTTTCCACCATCCTGCTCAGGTCTCCTATCCTAATTAACTTCAGATATGATTTCCTTGGAGCGCAAGTATGCAATGTTGAATTTCTGTTGAGGGAAGAATAAAATATATAACAAATTCTAATTTTAGTAAACTTTTAGAACATGAGTTGTTTATGTTCATTCAGTCATAGAGAACAAATGAGTTGATTGCCTGTTGGAGAATGACCTGTTGGAAGTACATCATTTAAAGGATTCCTGGTGTGCTCTCGCGTGAAGCGAATGGTTGCCTTCTGATTCAGACAGTCGCTATTATCGTCTGGCCACTGGGTGCCCTGTGGGCTAGATTTTGTGGTCATGGCCCTCTCATTTGTGCTTCTTTGCTGTTCTTCTTGGGGTCTGAAAAATCTCTGCTCAGCAATCTAAAACCAACTGACGTGAGAACCCTGTGCTGCGCAGGTTTGGGATTCCCTGTCCTACAGGTTGGGAAAGGGGCCTCTCATTGGTCCTCTATGGCAGAGCTTGAAGGAAAGGTGCATCCTGTGAGTAGAAGACACTCCACAGAAGGTAAGGGACCGGAGAAGGTGACAGCCACCAGCTGGGGGCGGGGTGACGGTGGGAAGTGAGCCTGTGCTCGACTATTTCCTTTTCCTTATTTTTATATAGTTGGCCTTTCCTGACCTTATTCAAATACAAAGCAAGCACATTTCTTAATTTAAGTGGAACTTATCCTCGTTAGGTATAATCTATACCTACTGATATATGCATTATAAAGTAGAATTTATTAATGTCTCTGAAGCTCTAGAGTAACATTTTTTTAAAGCACTGGGAAAAATCACTTGATTTATTCAAAAGATATTTATTGAATGCTAATTACATTCAGGTCACTGTTCTAGGTGTCTGGGAGGCTTCAGTGAACACAAAAGGCAAAAATCTTCCCTCATGGGGCTTCTGTTGGTGGGGGAGAAGGGTACTGCATTCAGCCTAATAAGCGTGTAGATTGTTAGTAGTATGTTTGAAGGTGACATGTACCATGGATGAAAGACACAGGAGAAAAGAGGAAGGAGGGTTGGGCATGACAGTATGCAGGTGGCAGTCATCTGTGGGGCAAGGTGCTCAAAATGGGGCTTGCTAGGGCAGTGGCATTTGAGGGAATGCTTAAAGGAAGAGAAGTAGCTGGTGAAATGTAGTTAGAGGAAGAGCTTTCCAGCCAGAGAGAAAAGCCAGGCAAAGGTCTTAGGGCAAGTGGGACACCAGCATGTTGCAGAAACAGCACAAAGGCCAGCGTGCTAGGGGTTGAATGAGTGGGGGGTGTAGTAGAGGTGGAGGGAGGTCAGAGAGGAAGTGGGAGCCAGCTCTCCCCATCCTGCAGCCCTTGTAAAGTCTCTGAATGGTACGGGGGGCCCTTCAGGGATTTGAGTGGAGAGTCTGACTTCTGTTTTCAGAACTGCAGTGGTTGCTGAGATGAGAAAAGACAGTGGTGGGTGGGCAGAGTCAACACTGGAGGCAGGACACCTGCAAGGGGCAACTGCAGCCACAGGGGAAGTGGGCAAAAGTGACCACGTTCCAGTCCTGCTTTGCAGTTGGAATGAACAAGATTTGTTGCCAACCTGGATACACAATGTGAGAAAAAGGCAGCAATTAACAATAACTTTCCAGTGTTTTAGATCATTAACTGTGAAAGGGAAAAATAGATTCTTCACTAGGAAATATTTATTCTTGAAAAGAAAATGACATTTGAAGTGTGTATAGTTAATAATCTTAGACATTAAAATTATACTTTCTTTTATGATAAGAATAAGTACTTAGAAATTTCACAAACATGTACACAGCAGGAGCAGAGACTCTCAGATTTTATAGGCTGGTAAACTTGTATCTTTAACTTCCTTGCTTCACCAAGCTACAAAAAAGGAAAACGTAGCCCATCTCTGTCATCTGTAGTTTAAAAAGTGACCCCAAATCAGTTTTAATTAGTTCTTATGGTTCTTTTGCCAGAGTTTGGCAATTTTAGAGAAAGTTAAAGAAGCACTTTTACAGTAACAAAAGTCAGCAAAGATTCCCAATGACAAGGAATCCTTATGTTAACACAGAATGCTGGGGTGTTATACTGGTGCATTTTGCATTGCCCATGAGAAAGAAACCTTTGCAGGACAGTGACAAGGAGTGTGGAGGTCAGAACAAAGCAAAGCGAGAAAATTAACCACTGATCCTCCTCCTCGCAGGTGGCGGCAACTTCCACCCGCTGTAGTTAAATGACTCCATACCGCCTCTTTGCCATGTCACGGTGGGATGTTAGTGCCAGCGCTCTCTCAAATCTTTTCTTGGGAATGGGATGGCAGTTAAACAGGGACCTCCCCACCCACAATGTCCTCCTCCCTCTCACACACCCTCACCTGATCCCTCCTGCATAGGGAAGAGGAGGGTAGGGGAACAGTCAGCCACAGTGTGGGAAAGTAATACTCTAACATCAATGTAATGAAAATGCGTATGTGAACATACACAGTAAGTAAAAAAAAAAAAAAGTCTAGACTTCAATTGTAGATCCAAATTTTTTTTAAAATGAGCTGCACATATCACAGACACCGCTGTTCTTAGCAAGTTGCACAGACCTAGGAAATCTCGCATTGTATCCTAGCTGAAATAATGTATCTTTCGTCTTTATTCTCATGTGCAAAATTTAGGGGTTGGAAGATGTATGAGGGTTTTCTGGAGAAGCAGAACCAATAGCACGTGCACATATACATATATATAAACATACTTATTTTAAGGAATTGGCTAATGAGATAATGAAGGCTGGTCAAGTATAAAATCTGTAGGGTCGGCTAAAAAGCTAGAGACCCAGAGAAGAGCAGATGTCACAGTTCAAGTCTGCCGAAGACCCAGGAAGGAGCCAGTGTTCAAGCCTGAAGGCTCCCAGGGAGGAGAATTCTGTCTTGCTTGGGGGAGGTCAATCTTTGGCTCTGTTTGGGTCTTTAACTGGATGAAGCCACCCACATTGGGGAAATAAATCTCCTTTGCTCAAAAGTCTACTGCCTTGTATGTTAATCTTAGCCCCAAATCCCCCAGAATAAATATCTGGGCTCCCTGTGGCCCAGCCAAGTTGCCACATAAAATTAACCATCACAAGGTTTTCTTTTCTTTATGCCAATTTTATGGCATGACTTTTTTGTTTTTTCTTTAAAGCATAGAGCTAGAGAATAGTGCCCATGATTTTGGACTATCCTATTATATATGAGTATTGCATAGTGTGGTAGAATCTCATATGATATTCTTTGCACATATTGGAGAATCTCTGTAAACTCTTTGAAATCTCTGTGGACTCTCTTGAACTTGTCTTTGTTGCCTTTTGGTGGGGAAATAACTAGAATTTAAATTGTGTCTGGCAAAGATGATTCTGGAAATGAAACCAAGGGAAAATAAGACCGTTTTATTAATCTTTGGATGAGCACAAGAGTTGGAACAGATAATAATGAAATAAAGGCTTTCCTTTTCACCGTTTGAGTTACAGTATCCCTCTCAGGTTAGAGGTTTTCTGGCTTTAATTCCCAAAGGAACTTTCATCAGAGTGGCGTCATTAGTGGGATAGTTAGATTTTACTCTTTTCTCCTTTGTGTGGCCGGTTTCTCCTCTTCTTGACAGTGCCTGTGATGTTATGCACCACGGAGCCAGAAAAGGATACGGAGCTCATTCCCCGCCTCAAATGCAGCACAGGCAGACTTCAGAGTCGGGGGTTTCTTATTCGAGCTATCGGGCAATCTGATGCTGAAAGACAACCGCACATAGGACTGAGTCTTCAAACAGTAAATACCAGAGGCCAAAAACCTCTCCTCCTGTGTGTCCTCCGGCGTGGGGAGAGGCCATGAGCTCCATGGAGACTCCCCCGCTGTTTGGTGGCACCGCGGCAGAGCATCCCTCCCTGCGGAAACAGGAGCTCAGAGAGGGAGGGCTTCGCTCCGGGCGCTCTAGGAATACATGCAGATGTTCCAGGGCCTCGAGCCACTGCTCTAGGGTTGATGATGCCTTGAGTGTGGGTTACAGAGACCGGGAAAGGGAGCCATGGAGGAGAGAGCAAGAGAGAACGCTCAGCCTAAGATTATTCAGCTGTTTAATAGATGAGCCAGATCCAGGAATGAAGTGAAAGGTCCATAAGAGGCTAAATTTTTAGTATCAAACCTTTGTGCTAAGATCCTGCTCATTCAATGCGCAGAATTCCTCACGGTCTTATTGTCTCAGGCTGCATATGGCTGTTACGTCTTGCTCACCTGGCGCTCCTGGCCTCTCAGAAGCAGAAAGTAAAAACAGGCAGAGCTGCTCAAGGCGAGCTCTGATGCCCCCAAGCCAAGGGGACAGACTCCGGGGAAGGAGCAGAAATACTCTCAGAGGAGCCCAGCAGCAGGGGCAGATGTCCTACAAATGTCGTCCTGATGTTGGTTGACTCCAAGCTCTGTTTGATGACAGATGTTGATCCCAAGGGCTGCAGGCTTCAGACATACAGGGGACTTGGGAAGCTAGAAAGGAATGGCTTCCTGGAATATGAGTTTACTCCGTGGAGGTTCAGTGTTGGTTTTAATGCTGAAACACTGCTTTGTTATGGTCTAAAGTGCATGATCTGTGTTTATTTCAAGGCTAAGACATGATGTGTAAAATAGCATCTTGCATAAATGCTATGGACCCCTCATGCTACAACCCCAGGACCCTTGGGGTTATTTCCTTCCTTCCTCCCTCCCTCCCTTCCTTCCTTCCTTCCTTCTTTCTTTTCCATCCATCCTTCCCTCCCTCGTACTGAATCTTTAAGAGCCAGGACCTGAGTTTTCAGTGGTCAGGTGTCCAGGATGGACATTCTGGGGTCACCTGAAGAAGTTAGCACAGTCGGTAGGAGAGGGCCAGCCAGCACCGAGGGCCTGAAGTGAAAGTCTCGCAGAGAGTGATGGAAAGAGGAGCACAGTATAAACCACGCTAGTTGATTACGAAAGGTGAGATCCTGGTTAATGCATTCCATGTGCTTCGCTGACCGCGTTGCTGTCCGTTCACTGATGACTGAGTGGCTTGCGGTCTTTCCTCACCTGCGAACTGTCAGCCGCTCGTGGCTGGCTCTCCTCTAGGAATTGGGCGGAGTCATTTGATGTGTGTTTTGAATATTAACTACATGTCAGGTTTTACTTTCCTTTTGCTACCTCGAGTTTATAGTACGTATGTTTGTAAGCTACTTTAAAAATTCTAAACACAAACAAGGTAAAAGAAAATGCAACAGATTTGAATGAAGCTCTTGTTTAAAAACATTTAATAAAAGTAGTAATGCTGTAACAATGTTAGTGCTCAAAAAGTAAATTTCAGACTGTGCGTATATGTGTGAAAGGTGTGTATGCATGTGTGTATATATAAATATATAATAATATACAATATATAATAAATACATTTATATTTGATTCACTTTATATTGAAATGTGTTTAAAATATTTTAAAATTAAATAATAAATATAAATAACATAATAATATCTAAATTAAATGTTATATTTAATTACATAATTTGTTTTATAAAGTAAAATTATTTAAATTTGGATATATTTTATTTATTTATTTACTATAGGTAGAGCCAACCTTTTATGATGATTATATAATGATTTTAGCCTGATTAGCTTTCTGTATTTTCCTTCTATGTCTGATAGAACAGCAACTTAATATTGAAAAATGATGTAGTGTGGCTGATTCAGTTTTTGGGGTTTTTTGGGGGAGGGTGAATGCCAAAGGCACGTGGGGATTTTCCCACAGCAAGGCGCCTTGGTGGGTCTGGTGTTGCTAGTGAGGTAAGGGGTTTACTGGGAGGAGGGGACTGAGACCTGGTTGTTACATTCTTCCGCATAACAAAGGAGCAAAACTTGGGAAGGGTTCCTGAAAGCTGCAAGGAAGTTTCCAGGAGGTGACCCAATGACAGGGCAGGAAGCTGAGGTCTGGGACCGCTGGCAGCCACTGAAAAACTCACAGGAACAGGGGTAGACAAGAACTTCTGGATGACGGCGTCTACCATTTGGTTTTGGGCTTTTCCATTTTTTTGCTGTGTGGCAATTTTTCTCGTGTATCCCCCAAGTAAACCAGGTAACCACAGCGACCTCATGTCAGTGGTGCTTTGGGGAATGAGGGAGAGAAGGTGGGGTTTCATGCCCGGCGTCACACAAGATGAGGAAGGGCAGCAGGAAACCAGAGCAAACGCCACCGTGAGCACTGGCCAAGGATTTTATTAGGAGGTAAAGTCCTGAGTCTCATGCGAATGTAAAATGAACGTTGAGTCAACGATTTTCTTTAACTCCTTAATGAGTGAGGAAATCACCAAGAAGTTGCAACTGGTTCAGCTGAGGATGTGATCACAGAGATTCGTATTCTCTGTGGGACGAAATCTGTTTGCAGTGCCATGAGCAGGAGTCCTTTGCACTGCTAGGGACAGGAAACGTTTGCATTGTTGTAAGTTTCCTATTAGTTGCTTTTTATCTCTACAGAGTTGTAAACGGCCTAGGCCTAGTCAAAGACAAGCAAAGGTGTAGGTAGTCAGGATGGGTAGACTAGGCAGGACACTTAACACCCACTTATTCAATTTTTGCCCACTTCAATCTTTTATAGCTTTCCTGACAACGTTCTTGGGAAGGTGATATATTGGGGAAGACCCTGGGTTTAACCATCACTTACAGTCTTTGGATTTGGACTTTGTGTGAATCACAGTCATAGAAAGCTTTTCACAGTAAACTTTAGAAATACTCAAAAAATACACGTGTATGAGGGCAGTCAAGGCATGTTTCTGCTCTATTTTTAAAATAATACGAGAACCAGGCACAATTGTCTATCCCAGGGTTGGAACTCTTGAAATGGAAAAATAGTAATCTAGGTTTATTAGTGGATACTCATAGTTGTTAAGTGAATTGTCCCGAAAGTGCATCTAATAAATAGCTTAAGCAGTTTTAAGTTATGTTTAATTAGAATATGCCTGTTATTTAGGAAAATAACCAATGTTATTAAATAGAAAAATTTAGAACTGTTTCACTGGGTGAAGACATCAAGGCTTGTCAATCCACATAAAAAATTCACATAGAAAAATAGCTAGTATAGATATAATTTCCATTGTAATTTCTTATCAAAGTGTTTTGGCCAGTGACATTAAAACCAAGCCAACTTACCTCTTGAATAAATATATTGCCCATTTATCTTGATTTTCTTTTAAAATTAAAAAAGATAATATTCTAAATGCCTAAAATGACTCTTACCCCTAATAGATGACCAATAAATGGCTATTTTTCCTTCCTTACTATTCAAAGAGATTCAACATTAAATTAAAACAAAATCTCAGAGTAGCAAAACATTTTTGGAAATTTTAAAATAGATATCGCTCATTTATAAGTAACGTAAAATCATTAGGAATTTTTACTTATCTGTGTATGCACACGTGTGTTAACTTTTCCACTAAACTATACTACATTGTGTTTCTAATCT
Source organism: Lepilemur ruficaudatus (assembly GCA_963574885.1). NCBI lineage: Eukaryota > Metazoa > Chordata > Mammalia > Primates > Lepilemuridae > Lepilemur > Lepilemur ruficaudatus. Next base: position 65,479 of record CAUYRT010075733.1, read on the forward strand.
TCTAGAAATTGTTACTTAATCATGTGTTACTTAAAAAATCATGTGTTACTTAAAAAAATTATTTACAACTGATTTTTTGTCAAATTCTGTGAAATGTCTTTCTCTGGCACAGTTGATCAATACATAAAAAGCAAGTTTGATATACTTTCAAAAATAATTAGCATCCAGCCCCGCAACCCTACCTTCATTACAGTTTCACAGTTAGGCGCTGTGTGTCATTAGTCTCCCTGGTAGCATTCTGCGTATTAGCACCTCATTTTCAGCACACATCTGTTGGAAGGAAGCCACTCTGCCACCCACTCCACCTTCCGTATTTTACACCTCTAAAAGTGTTGAGGCACAGTGCTAAGAGTTATAAATTGTCTTGCTGAAATTCTTTGAAAAAACACGGGGGCCTCCCATATAATATAAATAATGGGAATCAAAAATTCTAGAATCAAAACATTCATTGCCCTCCACTCTCAGGGCCAGCCCCTGGGAAAAAATGTGTTACCTTTTGCTCTAATTCTTTTTGAAATGTCTCCAGAGAGTGTGAAAATGTAATGATTTCCCTGATCGTGACTCTCAAAACCAACAGAGTTTTCCTGTAGTCCAATTTCAAAAATAGGAAATGGTTTCAAACAATGTTCATGTTGTAGTGAGTTAAATTTCTGAGAAATTCTCTCCATTAAAAAGAAAATAATAATATGCTGAAATAAAAAAATAAAATTTAAATTTAAAAAAGAAAATAAAAATAAAAACAAGTTGAGGTTAGAGAGGGCAAGAGAGGAAAGTCTAGTGTAAAATATCTAGACGATGTAACAAAAGCAATCATTAGGTTTATTATGTTGGGTGCTAAGCGCACGTTTTAAATTTGTTCAAAGAAAACATGCGCAATTCAGTTGTACTGTTCTGTAGCTATAAGGGCATAAAGTTAAATATCTATTAGAAAAAGTGTTTATAACAGAGACCACTGTTGTTCCTCCCACAGGAGCCCTCTTGTTGCATAGTGATTATGGTGACTTCAGCCCCTTCTGAGATTTCTGCTTTCATGCTCAACTGGCAGCAGCGAATGGGCTATGAGCAAGATCCACTTTGCGTCAGTAGCCACTGCCTGGGGGTTCTGGTTCTTGCCTCGCCATTCATTTGCTGTGGCTTCATGAAATTCCTCTGGGCCTCACTTAGCTGCCTTCTCCCTGCAAGGGGAGCTGACAGTGGCCCTGTCTGCCTCTCGGGGTTGTCTGGGAGAGACAAAATCCAAATTCTAAGGACTAACTGGGCACTGCATTTGAGTTAGGCTGAGAAATTTAATTGTCATGATTTATTGTCTGCATGATTGAATGAGGCTCTAGATTTATTGTATGCTTTAAAAAACAGAGGAAGAAAATCACAGTTTTGTAGCATTGTTGAATTCTTTTTTGTCCTGTCTGCTACTACTGAAAAACGCTGGGCATTTTCAGTCCATTGCACTGTTCCCGAGCAAGTCTTTCTGTTGCTCTTGTGAGCTTTCTACGGTAAGGGCTTCTGTGTTGCAGGGATCTTCTGCTGGAGGAGTTGAAAGTGAATTTAATAGTTTTAAATTGTTTTTTTCCTAGATGAATATACATCGTTAATCTTTTCCAAATCAGTTCCATTTTGGTAGGCTGACTAAAATGTTTTCCTATTGCAAGAGAGAAAAAATTATATAAATATGAATATCTAGAGTGTCTTTGTCCTTCAACCAATATCATCTTTAAGGTCCAGTTACGTGGAATCCAATGTGTCAGTGCTAATGGCCTTCTTCATGTACATACTTCAATGGACTGTCACTTTAACCTTCTGTACCCCAAAGTGTGTGACACATCGTTGTTTCATAGTGGCAGAGTCTAGCACTAGGCCCTGCGTTAATGACTTTCAGCAACAGCCATGCCAAATTTCTGCCATCGAAACTGTGACGTGTAAGCACATAAAACACGTTAAGACGTGTTTTAATACGGACGGTACGTGAGAGATAAGTAATGTCTAAAAGATTCGAAATTCCTCTTAACTCTGTCTCAGGTATTTAGAAAACAAAGTATTTAATATTTCTAAAAAGTAGCTTCCATTTGTTATGCATAGAATTTGACTTAATGTATGTGAGACTATGAACAAGACTTCCTGGTCTCTGCCGTGTTGTCTGTTCACATCAACTTCAGATTTTTAATGGGAGGGGGACCAGGAGGACTGACAGTGCCCCTCCCCCACAGGCTTTGGCAGGGAGGGGGACCAGGAGGACTGACACTGCCCCTCCCCCACAGGCTTTGGCAGTGCTTTGTCTTATGCCTTAGTTGGTGATTCTTTAGCTCTCATGGGTAGAGTTACATCTAGACAAAGAGAAGATTCCCTTTGCCAACAGGTGAGTGAGCCGCGGCACAAGGAAACACATCCGGGCCTTGAGGCTGGAGCCCCTCTAAGCGAGAACTCAGAAAAACGGCTCCTGACTTTCATTTGTTCATTTGCGTCATTTCTGGTGTTCTTTTGTTTTAGGCGTGATTTACATTTTATTGCTCCCATGATTCCGTAAGAATAAACAATTTGCACGCTTGGTAATGGTGAGGTCGACTTGAACCCAGGATTTAAAAAGTGTTCTTTCTTTTTTACCGTATATTCCCCCAAATACACAGATGGCACAAGAATGACTACATATAGCACCACAGTGGTTATAAATTAAAGCAGGAATAACACCAAAAATCACATATTCAAGCTGATTTTCTTCAGTCTGTGCATGTGCGGGCAGTTTCTGTGTCAGCTGACTAAGTTTGGGGATAAAATATTGTTGTGCAACTTTTAATTTTGTTTAGTTAGGCAGCGTGGTGAAGAAAGTCTCATTGATTTGTTTTGCTATAGCTCACACATGCGGCCACCATTCACCTTGTACAAAAGACTATTAGATGTGTGTGGGGGATGTGTGTGCATGCATGCCCATGTGTGTGAGAAAATAAGGTCCAAAATATTTGCAACTTATTTCTTTTCAAGGCTAGAATACACATTTTGACCTGGTAAGAGAGAAAAAAATAGCTTAGGATAACCCATGTAGAGAATCCCATGTGCCGTGTTTCCAAAGGGCTAAGGACCAAAGCACATCAGAACACACAGATGAGCAGATGTCACCGTTGCATCCCTTTGTGTGATGACGGCCACTGGGTGCTTCCCTGCGTGGACGAGAGCACTGGGCTGTGTGGGGTGAGCAGAGGTGGATCCGAGGTGCGGCAGAGCTGGGGGCGTAGCTTTGTGACGTTGCTCAGATTACTCATAGCCTTTGTCTCTGGTTTCGTCATGTGGAATTGGAGACATTCCTAGAATCTACAGGGCTACTGAGAGGATTAAATGCCTTATTGCAATAAAACATTTAGCACAGTGCCTGGCACGCAAGAGGGGTTCAGTTATTATAGCAGTTCCCCCTCATTGGCAGTGTCACTTTCTGTGGTTTCAGTTACCCGTAGTCAGCCACGGACTGAAAATAAGGGGGTGCGGGGCAGTAAGACACTTTGAGAGAGGGAGAGACAGAGAGCAGGCTCACGTAACTTTCACTACGGTATGTTGCAGTGCGTTGTTATGATGGTTCTTTTTTATTGTTAATCTCTTACTGTGCCTAATTCATAAATCAAACTTTATCCTAGGCATGCGTCAAATTAAATTAAGGCTGTCGGGGCCGAAACAATTCGATAAAGGCTTATTGGAAGCCAAATGTGAGGATCAGCCCAGGAAGACACAGCAACAAAATGGGGCGTGTTCCAGAGTCTGGTACAAGTTGGCTTTTATGGGAAAGTTTAGAAGGGTGGGGACTCCACATATCGGGGTTGTCCTTTTTCATTGGAGGGTACAGCACAGAGGTCACAATCATTGGCTGTAGATTGCAACATACAGGCTCAAAAGTCTACATGCAGGAAAATTAAAAAATAAATCAGCAAAGCATCACGATTCAGAAACAAATCAGGGTTCTTTTCAATGTCAGTAGGTCATACATGAATCGGTATGTCAACAATTTGAGGAACTCAGATAAGATTCTTTACTCAGGGACAGGAAGTTGCCGTGAATCACAAGACCTCCCGAAGGTGGGTTAATTTAGGAAGCCTGATTACTTTTAAAGCAAACTGTGGAATGTGACCTGTGGGTTATCGGTATGAGTGTGTCTGGAAAAGCAATGCATAAAGGGTCTGGCGCCATCCGCAGTTTCAGGCATTCACCGGGAGTCTTGGAACATATCCGCTATGGACGAGGAGGGCTACGGTGTCGTTGTGTCGTTGTAGTTGCTGTAGTTAGTTGTTATAGCTGTGGTAGTAGTGCTAACATCAGTAGTAATCATTGCTGTTAGATTTATAATTCTTTGTTCACAACCTCAGTTCAACTCCTTGAAATTATAAATCTTCCCTATTGACCAAGAACTAATTTTTTAGGCTGTTCTATATATTTTAAAGATTGTATGTGATAAAGAAGTTGCCACAATTTTAATATAATGTAATGTTTTTATAATTTGCTATTTTATCTGGTGGATAGAAAGGTAAGGCAAACGCAACCGCTTTGGAAAACTCACTCTCTTATAAAGCTGGTCCTGTGCCTGCCCAGTGACAAAGCCATTCCATTCCCAGATACGTCCCCAACAGAAATTTTTACCTATGTCCACAGGCAGTGCAGGTACCAGAGTTTCCCAGGTGTGCAGAAGTATACACAGTGTTCTTAGCAGCACTCTTCATAATAGCCGCAAACAAGAAACCATCCAAATTCCCCCAAACAGCTAAGTGGATAGATAAATTATGTTCGTACAGTGGAACACTACCAAGAAATGTAAAGGAACTGCCAACAAGTACGTACGGCCACGTGGGTTAATCAAACACAGGCGATGCTGAATGAAGGCAGCCAAACGGGAGAGTCCATACTGAGTGTTCTATTGATGGAAAGGTTCCGAAACAGGCGACACTAACCTCTGCTGTCAGAAGTCAGGAGAGTGGCCGACTTTCGAGGGTAAATAATGACTACAAAGAAGCATAGGGGGTGGGGTTCAGGCGTGCTGGTAATTTGTCTCTTGAGCTAAATGTTGGTTACATGAGTGGGGTCAGTTGTTAAAAATTCAGCTGGGCTGTTCACCTCAATGGACTCTCTCTAGGGACATTGCACTTCGCTAACAACTCTTTTTAAAAGTAAGCAAAAAAAAAAAAAAAAAGATGTCAGTGGGCAAAATGTATCATCTTCATCTTTTAAAACACTGAGTAAAACTTTAACAATTTAAATGGAATTTTTGGGGTGGTGGTTAAATTTATATATAATTTTGATAATATCCTAAAATAGTTGTAAATTTGTGCTCAAAAGCATACCTCTCAGTGTTGGTACATGCTGTATGTAATTGAGTACACCAAATATTATGGGTTTTATCACTTCCTTCCAAAACATGAAAAAGTGCAACTTATTAAGTCTTGAATGCTCTTCTAATGGGTGGGTTTGTTGGAGAGGACGTAAGTCCTTATGGTGGAAAGAATTATGGAAAACTCATGAGGATCAGTGGAATTGAACTTTTCTTTAGAACTTCGGTGCTGAACATCAGAGAAATTGCCAAGTTCTTCTAGAAAAAAGATTAGCAGATAAATACTGGCGTTTTTTTTTTTAGCCATTATCCTTTGTTTGTTTGTTTGTTTTACTAATTCTTTTTCTGGTAAGGATGGTATCTCTTTCTTCCCATTTTTTTATTCTTATCTTTTTTTATTAGATTGAGTTCTGATTTTCTGTGGCAGATAGAGAACTGATTTTATTTCATAGGCTCTTCAGTGAAAAGGGATTATTTTTATATTTCTCTTAATTTGTGAGTATCGTGTGAATGAGGGTTGAACGAATATATTTTGAAAGTTTCTTTACACATTCACACACATTTCATACCTTTCCATGTTGCGATCCTAAATGCCTGTGAGCTGGCTTCAGTCTTCATTAAATACTTTTAGGAGAAGAACTTTTGTTTACTTCTTTGAACGCTTCCAAATATCCCAATTTTTTATGCAATAAAGATATGTTACTTTGTACTTTAAATTTAAAAATTAGTACTATTTCTATCAGATGTTGGCTTGCAAAACTATGGTCACAGGCCTGAGGTAAGAAGTAGACCTTCCTACTCCTCTCTCTGAACTTCCCTTTATGTTTTCTGCCCAATTCATGGTTAATTGCATGGATCCTATGGCTTAGATCACCACAAACACACTCAAAAGCTCCCTTGTTTAGTTACCACAAACATTTTAGCTGACAAAGTTGTGAGCAAACTATTTTAAATGTACATCTTATTAAATATTTGTGATCATCATCATCAATATTATTAATATTGTAAATTGATTACTGTGTGCCAGGCACATAGCTGAGCATTTTGCATGCATTGTACAAATATTACTATTCTCTAAATAGTTAAACCTCATAACAACTCAGTATGTACTACTGGCCTCTAAACTGGGGCTCAGGAGAGTTGAGAAATGGTCCAAGTTGAAACTCAGAGTCGGCTGCCCTTCCTGATGCTATCTGGCTTCCCTAAAATGACCAGTGTGCCTTGACGAGGCGCCTTTATGTGGGGACACTGCGATAGAAATGTAGCGAGGTTTTGGGCACAGGCGCTGCTCTTCCTAATCCAGCAGGGGAGTGCAGACACATCCACGCAACGATGAAACATGTAAGCAATAAAAGTATTGGATAGCTAGTAACACAACAAATGGTTTGAATCCCCTACAAAATCAAGAATGGAACGAAAGACCCATGAAGACATGAAGGGGAACGTGAAAACTAAAATTGAACAGCTGAGTGTTTTGCATGCAAAGGTCAGCACTTTCATTAACGAGCACATTGATCACGCCACTGAGGAAAACATGACTCAAATCATAACTAGGCTGGGACGAAGGAAGGAGCCCCGACTCTAATCCACCAACATGATAGAGGGGCCCCAGTCCACTTGGAGGAGGAGCCTCTCTGCTACATCTAATGAGAAGTTTGTTTTACCCGAGAAGGGATCTCGCTGGCCGAGTGTGGCCCTGGAAGACGCACCGCCCTTGTGTCCTGAAGGGCACTGCTCCCACTGTTGAGAAATCAGAGCAGATCTGTGACCCAGCAGAGCTGACTGAAGTGTGAATGCACCTGCAGAGTGAAAGAATGAAAGCTCGCCACTAACCGTGCACGACGGGTTGAAGGAGGGATGTGGAGCACATCTGCTACAGAAACTTCTGGAAGCCTTAGGTGCTCTTCAGAATACAGGGTAGGTGAGGCAATAGTGAGCCAGAGGTGCCAATCGTCAGATGCCCTTGAGGGCCTGCAGAGCTCCTCTGAAGGTCACTGGACCGGGTACTTCGGATCCACTTGCGCTGGGTGTCTGTACCAGCCCGGCTTCCCGACTGGCCTCCTTGCAGGAACCCTCAGAGGACGTGTCAAGAGCAACTTTTCCCTCCGTCTCTAATGGACGCAGACCCCGTTCCCAGGCAGGACACACACACTCTGCACAAGCCTTGAGGTCATCATTATTTACGATGTCTGGGGGAATGCTGCCATCCCCCGTGACGCCCGTGATTGATGATAATGTGCAAACCTGAGGTAATTTGCTGACATATTAGATCTTTGTGAGGCGCCGGGATGGAAGCGGCATTTTTCAAACTCCGCTCTGCCGGAGCCCCAGGGGCCGTGCTGGCTCCGAGTGGAAGGGGGGTGGGATGGGCGGTAGCTCCTGTGGCTGCTGCTCCATTTTTAGCTATTTTGGGTGTTTATTTGTTTATAATTCTTGTTGACATTCTGGATGGATGAAGAAAAGTTGTCCATTAGAGAGAGAGAAAACAATAGGATGGAATGTTATATGCTGCAAAGGAGCATGCCGATAGGTTCTTGTGCCATTTTCTGGAAGCTTCTAGGACTGAACGCGTGTGCATTTGTTTTGATGATCACCTGTGTTAGTCTGTTAGGGCCGCCGTAACAAAATGCCACGGGCTGGGGGCTCAAACAGCATTTATTCTCTCACAGTTATGGAGGCCGTACGTCCAAGATCAAGGTGTCTGCACAGCCGGCTCCACCGAGGCCTCTCTCCCTTGGCTTGTGGGCGGTCACCTTCTCCCTGCGTCCTCACGGGTCGTCCCTCTGTGTGTGTCTGTGTCCTCATCTCCTCTTCTAGCGTGACACCTCTTCCCGCAGATACCTGTTCAGCGTGACACCCGTCCTGCTGCATTAGGGCCCACCCTGGTGACCCCGTTTCACCTTAATTACCTCCTTAAAGGCCCCCCTCGAAATGCAGCGTGGCATCCTGAGCTACTGCAGGTCCTGGCAGTTAGGACCTGAACATGAATTTTGGAGGGACACGATTTAGCCAGTAAGAAAATCTGAAAATAGTTGTATATGCCTATTTTGTATCACACAGAACCAACGTGCTCTACGTGATAGATGACCACCGCCCAATTTCAGAGGCCTCATTTGCAGTGCTGTTGACACTGACGGGGACATCAGGGCGCTGCCTGGGTCGGAGGGAGTGCACCTTCTGCCACACTGGGAAGCACGGCTGCCTATAGATTGGCCTGTTTTATTGTCAGGATTTCTTCTTACTCATCGTCCTTTCCTCTAGTTCCTGTCTGTCTCAGTGGTGGAGCCCCCGTCAGCTTTGTAATGAATTCCAGGATTTGTCTCAGTACAGTCAAATTGCACGTTTGGTGTAACCTTGACCACCTATACATCCAAAAGGAATGTGCCGCTCTTCCCTGCCTGCAGGGCATTCTGTTTTTCTATTTCAGTCTGGTGGATAAGTTCAGAACCATTTCCTGAGATGCCTGCCGGCGGGTAAACTGAGTCACTAAGGCTGATTTTTAGTAAGGTCTCTGCCCAGTTGGTGAACTGGCCCTTTTTCCCCCAGAACAGCACTGACGCTTCAGCTCAAATAAGTTAGTGCCCCATATGACTGTCTCATTGCCAGGGAAATAGGCTGGCAGCCCACCGAGAGGACCGGCCTGTGTGTGTGACCTCAGCGACAGAAATCCCAGGCGCGCTGCGGCGTTTGTGCCAATAAGCAGCGAGAAACTGCGTTTTCTCTCCTCGTGTCTTCCCTCGCGGTGACACGCGTCGGCTGACACCCAGTTTCTGCATGGTGTGCACGTACCGGGAGAGTCAGTATTCTAGAAGGAGGCAGAAGGGGACACACATCAGATAATTGTTCTGAAAAATGAATACACGTGCTTTTTTATAAACCAAAAAAACATTTTAACACGCAAAGATTTTAAATAAACCACCCCCTGCAAAAGAAAAAAAAAACATGCAAATGACAAAAACCGAATCAACTGTTCATGCGTTTAATCTTGAACTATCTGCAATACCGCACTAAAGCTCTAAGCTCCCACAGAGTAATTCTGGTAATCAAAAATCCACAATACAGTTATTTCAAAAGGAAGTTTTACAGTGTTTTTCACTTAGGGAACAAGAGACCCATACAATGAGGTGCGTGTGCATCTCCACTAAATAAAACACATTTGTGAAAATTAGAACTTACACACTGATAGATTTAAAAACATGATTTATTTCCCAAATGTTTTCTTTAGTTTAAAAAAAACGATCTGCACGTCAGGATTGCTTGAAATGGCTCTTAGTGAATTTAAAATATGATTCAACATACATCTCAGGAACATATGCTTTGACGAGTGAGGTAATCCTGTGTTCTGAACTTAAGAATTGAAGGATGAAGTGTCCACGTCCCCTATATTTATGTACAGACACTCATGTCATTGACTCATCCAGATGATGTAATAGAACTACAGCTGCCGTCCAGAGACTTGGGGGTCACAGAGCTGAGCTCGGAGCCAGCTTTGTGGCTCGACGAGTAACGTGGTATTTAGAATGTCGCTCTGCTCCTCTGAGCTGTCCCTGCTGCTATGATGCGGTCGCAGGTGGCTTCTCCTTCTAAGTCAGAGTACCTGATACAAGCTTCGTGGGGTGTGGAGCCAGGTTGCCTGGGAGTGAATGCCGGCACCACAACTTCTTGGATGTGTGTCCTTGGGTAGGTGGTTTATAGTTTCTTGCCTCAGTTTCCCCCTCAATAAGGCAAGGAAAAAAATAATAGTCAGGTTGTTGTGGAGGATTACATTATTTAAGCCCTGAAAAGCATTTGGAAGAGACTCAGAACCCTAGTCCTACCCTGTACATGACTGGCTGCTGACATTGTTTTAAAACACTGGGTTAAAAATCACTGCACCTGAGGTCTGAGAGCTAGAACCTCAGCTGCCACTCCCGAGCTGGTGGTAGCGGGAGGCGTAGAGTCTCAGGTGCAATGAAGGAGTGGTCCAAAAGGCCTCTCCCTTATCGAGTCAATGTCCCTGCTTGCTAGTGTAAAGTGGTTTCTTAGAGTTGATGTGAGCTTGTTCCTCTGGCACAGGAGCAGACTGCTTGTTCTGCCTGTTTGGTCAGGGCTTTAGAAGCAAAGAGCTCACGTTGATGGGATAATTTGCTGCAAATTGCTCAAAGTTCATGTCGGTTATGCGAAGCCTCTAAGAAAGAAAGTTGCCATTTATAGATCTTTACCAATTATATTCTTCCCCCTCTGATGCATTAAAGGGAGAAAATACCAGTAAAGAAATGGCTAGATAAAATTGAATATGACATCCAGAGTTCAGGGAGGGAAAACCACCATAAAAATGACCTAGTGAAAATAAAGTTGCTAGATAAAAATAATTTACAATATTTTTTCTTATATATGTAGCATTCCAAGACTACTGACTGAAGAGTGTGAGTTCTTTCTTAGCCTTAATTAATAATAATAAAAAACACTCCAACTTTCATGACTAAGAGTAACCCTAGTGCTGGTCTCAAAAGGCAGGGGAGTCGAGTCCACTGGAGACGAGATGGTATGAAACTTGAGCCCCGAGCACCCTTTATAAGCAAACCTTGCCTTGGAGACGGAGGTACCAAACAGCACAAGCAGTTTTGGCATGACATTGTTGTAAGCCGGCTCCATTTCATTGGCGTGAATTTGAGGATTCAAGGCTGTTGGATATTCTGTTTCCATGGTTTAACACAGGAAATTAGTGGCCTAGGAGAACTCTTGGTCTTAGCCACAGTCACTGAAGGCTCATTGGTTTAAAAGCTCTTTGTGCTGTAAAAAGTTACACAACATTTTCTTTTGCATCCAAACCTGAAATAAATGAAATATATCAATTTATTTATTTTATAACATGTATACTAATTATATTATTGTGGGTTTTTCACATAAAAAACAAGTGGTGGATGCCCTGTAAAATATTCTGAAGACAGGAGTTATTATTAAAAAGTGAGAGAGCCCCGTAATTCAGTGCTCCAGAGATGAACACTTTAAACATGTTGGAATAGATTTATCCAGTTACTTTCCTATGACTTTATATGGGGTTATATTATTCTAAAACTTTTTTTCCTCTGAACCTATTAAAACAGCTTTGCATGAAGCATGTAAGCCTCACTGTTGTTTTTCAGTCGGACACCACATGCAAACAGTTTCAGTGTCAGGTGGGTATGAAGAGCTTGTAACAACAAAAACGTGAGAATGCATTTCCCATTTTCCTCCTCAGAAGCAACCACTTTCGTCATTTTTTTTTCTTTTTTGCTATTCCTTTTGGTACTTAATTTTTCTAAATCTTATTCATATCTCTATCGGCTTTGTATTATGGCGGATCGGAAATTTAGGTCACTCTGTCCACACCCCCATCCTCCCAGTATTTCTTAAATTTTAGTCGACTCCATTAAAACCGTATAAATATCATTAAGTGCTGAGCCAAGTTGTGTGCTACAGTTACATTTTTCCCTTATGCTTTAAACGTCTGAGACGTCTGCACTGCAAAGCACAGGGCAGTTTTCTCCGTGGTCAGCTTTGTCAGAGAGTTCATTGTACCAGCTCTGCCTTGTTTTCCCAGCAGAGGTGGCTCCCAGAACCCCTCAACCGGCCTCCAGTCTGCACCGGCCACCCCCGTGCAGCCCTGTCCCTTGCTGCCACCCTGAGTGTTCCTTTCACCGCGCCCCTGTGCTGGATCCCCTGTTTCCTAAATCCTGTTGTGGCTCCCGTTTTCTCTTTCTCTCTCCTTTCGGCGCGTCATACCCTCCATCCAGTCGCTTCTGAGAAAGGGTTCATGAGAAGCACATTTTTAATGTTTGCAGAAAGAATGTAAGTTTGAGAATAATTTCTCTCTTAGAAATTTAAAAGAGGAAGACATTTGTCTGCTGTCTTTTAGCTTCCAGAGTTGCTGCAGTTCTGATTCCTGATCGTTTTGTATAAATTAATTTTCCTTTTCGTTTTCTGGAAACATTGAGACCTTCCTCTTTATCCCTCATATCCCATAATTTTGTGAGAATGTGTCTGGCTGTGGTTCTGCATTCACCTGCTGGTCACTAAGTGGGCTCTTTTAATTATTACTAAAAAATAATAATTCCTTAATTCTTTATTCTTTTATTATACAAATCTTGTCCTTTTTGACATCCCAGAACTTTTTTTTTCAACTTTTTACCTCTTGCTTTTATATTACCTTATAAAAATTTCTACGCTTCCATATTAAATATCCAACAGCTCTGTTTCAGTTTATCCAGAGAATAAACCCTTTAGACTCCTCAGCTGCTCTGAAAGAGGGACGGTGACCTGAATGTGCAGGCAGGGCATGGGGACCTGGGGGTCTTCGGGCGAGCCCTCCTCGTGCAGCCCCGCCTCACGCCACGCTTCGCACGTGTCTGGTTTCCCCAGTTCCTGGGTCGTTGCAGGGTTCTGGGTTCTGCGTGCAGGAAGGGGGTACACAGTTCTCTCGGGCTAGCGCTCCTCCCCAGTCCTGTGTGCACACACCGCTCCTCTTCATGTACTTCTGAGTTTAGAGAGTTGAGCTTGAGTTCGTGGGCATTTCATAGAAACCCTGAAATAGTGCGCGTCTCTGACATGGCGTTTCTCTTCCCTTCCCTCTTCGCCTGTCCTCTCTCTGTCTCTCCCTCTGTCTCTGTATCTCTCTCTCTGTCTCTCTTATCTCTCTGCTGTGAAATTGCATTAACCAGTTTCTTATTGATGAAACTTTAGCCCCCTTCCTCCATTTTCACTATTATAATGTAAACACCGCTGATAAAAATTCCACCATTCGTGTGTTTCTCATTAATCAATTACTAGATAAGTTTCTGCTTATTAAAAATTCATGCATATTTTACAATATGCCAGAAGTTAACACATTACTCTCTAAAAGATATCAAATTATCAAATTTCATTTCTAGGAAGTAGGCATAAAAGTGTTGATTCTTCTCTTACCCTTCGCAAGATCAAGTGTTATCTTTTTTTAAAATCGTTTTCAATTTGATGGGCAAATTAATTTCATCATTCGTACTTCTAAATATATACCTTCAGAAAGCCGTGTATTTCTGAAAATAGAACATTCACTCTTTCACAAAGTCATTTGACAATTTCTTCAGATATGGGCAAGCAAATAAAAAATTTAAATAAATTTATAAAGATCAATTAAATAGATAATTATTTTATGGATCAAATCACTGTGTGTGCATGTATGTATAGTGTGTGTTTAAGAAGGTACTGTGTTGTGATTAAGAGATAAAGGCACATCAAATTAAAAAAAATCCTGATGTATCTTTGTGTCAGAAACAGCCTATATTTAAATTTGATTGTTGTTTCTACGAATCCCCTTAGTTTTCATGATTTTTAAAATACAAGTAAGGTATTAATGACCAAAATATGGGAGCCCTCTGGTGGCCAAAATACCTTTAGATACAGTCTAGTATATTTCTCCTTTGACTTAAGATCTCAAGATCTGTTTATGTGAAACGTCCTGAAAACATAGTCTGTTTTAAAAAAGAATCCACAAATGAACAAAGTTAAATAAACAGAAAAATATTTTAAATGTAACTGCATTAGGAAAAAATATGAAGTTTGGAAGTGACAGTCAGCCAAGCTTAGCCAAGTTCTTGTACGTGTTCTTGGAAACAAACAGAAACCAAACCCATGTGTTAGGTAAAGGAGGAGCCACGACATCCTTGGAACCTTGCTGTCCACTCAACAACTCAGAAGCCCTTTGAGACAGTCCCATAGAAAAGTGTAACACTTTGCCCCGAATGAAGTGACTATGTATCAATTGGAGAAACATAGGAGGTATGTTAGCTGTCTTCAAAGGTCAGAAGGACTATTTCTGAAATTGGATTACACTCCTTACCTGGCCAGTGAAAAGAGAAATAGAAGCTAAAAAAAAAAAAAAAATTCAAGTCCATATAAGGAAGAAATTATTATCAAAAACAATATTTAAAAAAAGGTGATGGAGTGCCTTGCCAAGTACTGAATTCCCCATCATCATGAGTATTCAAGCAGAGGATGGAAACCTGCTTGTCAGAATTGCCACAGAAGGGATTTTGACTCTTAGGGTTGGGTCTGGAGTACATGGTCCCTTCCACCCCTGCCACCCTGGGACTATGAGGGTCAATGATCATCCATCATGTGGGAGCTACTGATAGCATTGGAGCCTGTCTGCTTAAATCAAGGCATTTTAGGAAAGAAAAGTGGAGTCAGCTGAGAGGTGTTGGGTCTAGGCAGGGGTGAATATCATTGTCTCAAGTTCCAGGAGGAGTAGATATACCCCGGCTGCATGTCACCTTATTTCTGCAAGGATAAAAGCAGGGATGGTTCCTGGTCTCCAGCAACTCCTAGTCGTTCATGAGCAATGAATTTAGAATCACAGATGGGATCGCACATATGCCTGTGGGATGCTGGCATTTCTTTCTGAACAACACTTCCATTTATATTGCGCTCCTTGTGACCACATCTGCATATTTCGCAGTCTTTTTGAGATTTTTGCAGGCATGATTCTGTCACCCAAAACATCAAGGATATGCTCCTCTTTTATTTCTGTGCTTTACAAAACAAACAGACCTTAGAGTGTGACAATCTTGCTGCAAATATTTTTCACCAAACGTGTTTATAGTCAAACAAGTTGTCAGAACAAGGGGTCATTGTTCCTTTCCTGAATATCTCAAGAGTTAAGCTGTAATGGCATTTGAAGAGAGAACGTAATCTCGTTCTCTAGAGGGAAAGGACTGAGTGAACTCATCTCATGATTTTTTAACGGGACGCAGTTGCAGGGTTGATCTGTACCCATTTGGACAGATTCTTAACCCACTTGGTGCTTCCGTTCACTCATCACTGAAGGTGGCTTTTCACATGCGGTTCTACGCCAGGTGTTCAAAGAAGTGCTTTCTGAAGACATGAGCTGAGACCCGAAGGATGAGGAAGCACCGTCCGTGACAAGGACCAGGGTGAGAGCATTCCAGGTAGAGGGAAGAGCATTCCCTGTGTTTCATGGACCGCACATCCAAAGCCAAGTACGTGATGGACAAAGTGATGCGGGAGGATGTTGAAGAGGCAGATTGAGGCCAGATCTTGCAGGATCTCATATGTGCGTGAAGGGAGTTTGGGTTTCATTTCAGGGGCAAAGAGAAGCCACCGATGCATTTTAAGCAGGGGGAAACATAATCTTATGTACATGTTTAAAAGATGGTTCCGGTGGAGGATGAATTAGTGAAGGGACAGCAAAGGAAGCAGGTGTTCCGGCACACCTGGGGCTGAGCAGGGTGCCACCTTTGAAGATGAGAAGTGGGTGGAGGTGCACTGTGTTTAGGAAGTGGGATGGGCAGGGCTGCCCGATAGGCTTGATGTGGGTAAGGAAAATGAGGAATCACAGGTGACTCGGACAGTACTCAGAGGTAGGATGCAGAAGCTCTACCTGCGTGCACATGGGGAGGTGCGGGGTGAGGAGTTATGGACCCAGAGCTCAGATTTGGAAATAGTACATTTAAGCAAATAAACAATTTCTGCCTTCCTCTGACCCCTCCCTCTACGTTTCCCAATGGTACTCACCACTTTTTAACACGATACACAGTTTGTTTATTTGTTTATCATTCCTTGTCAGTCTCTCTCCCCACCTGAAAAGAAAGATCCACACTGGCAGAGATTTACTTACTTGCTTATTTCCACTGATGCACCTAGAGCCGTCCTGGCCCTCAAAGGCACTCGGGGAACCCATGTTAAGGAGCCAATCGGATACAGGACTTCAGAGTTCAAAGGAGAGACGTGGCAAATAGAAATGTGGGAGAAATCCACGTGTGGACGGAAAAGCCGTGGGAATTGATGAGATTACTCAGGAAAGAGTGGTCCAGGAAGGAGCCCGAGCACCTCTCATCAGTGTTTGCAGGGGAAATGAGAGGGCAGAGGAGAACCAGCAGTGGGCGTTGTGTCGGTAAGAAGGCAGAAGAGTGTTGTCATGGAAGCCAAGAAAAAAGAGTGACTGCCGGAAAGGAGGTCCCCACCTTTGGAGTTGTTTCCAAGTTAAGCATGAAGTGAGGCCAACAGTTGCAGGGTAGGAGTCTAGGAAAGAGAAGACAAAGCACAGAGCTCAGGGCACGAGGAGGCATGACACAGAGTGGGTAGCAGAGATTGGGGATGGTGCGACCTTCTGGCGCCAGCTACCAAGGAGAAGGGTCTGTACCTGCACGTGGGTGGGTGGTGCCCATCTGTGATCTGGAAGCAGGCATGGGGTCCTGCAGTGGGATCGTCTCTCCATCTGGTCCTGAGGAATGTCAGAGAGCAGCAGGCTGTGTTGCAAGGGGTGGGGTGAGACTGAGTCTGCAGGGGACCCCCGAGTTTCAGTTCAGACCTGGAGGAAGAGGGGAGGATCAGAGCCTGCGCTGTTGATCCCAGAGGTGACTCTGGGAGAACACACTGGGAACAGTGAGGGATTGGTGACTGGACAGATGAGTAGGTGTTTGGTGCAATACGAGGTTGGTCTCTGTATGAGCAGGGAGACTTGCAATTCTGACACTGGCCGAGAAAAGCAGGGGAATGTCGGGGCACTGGTAATACTGCTGCTGGGTGTTCAGCTCGCTATACATGGTGTATATGAACTAGGCCTTCTGCATTTTTTTTTTTTTGAAAAGTACTTTTAGAAATTCCCAGATAACTCCTTGCTTGCAAGCCATTATCAAGTAGGTGTGCAATAATGAGCTTTTCAATTAATGTCATCATTTTGGTATCCTAAGGAAGTATATTACTATGCTCATCTATTAGGCTGAATAATATGAAATTGCTGTTTTGTATGTCAAATTTGGGCTAATTAAGCAATTGCAGATGGTTCAACCTGGAGATCTTTACAGCAAAAAGTATGCTGAAGAGGAAATAGTAGCAATGATTGCAATGATAAAATGGAGGAAATCTTGAAATATTTTGAACTATATGGAATGAAACGTGGGTTCAATACGCCCCTTTGTATTTGCAAAGTGGCTGATCAATTGACCTTTCAGAAGCAAGTCGGGGAAAGGGCCCCGTCTCCTGGCCCCACATCTACCTGGTGGCACATAACCCTGATCAGGTGCTGCAGTGGGAACTCTGCGGTAGCTTTAGCCTCAGTGGCACATTAGAATCGCCTGGGAACTATTAATATTAAGACTCCTGGCTGCTCAGGCTATAAACCAACCCATTAAATCAGACCACCTGAAGGTGGAGCCCAGGAAGCGCTGCTTTAATTGGTCCCAGGTGATGTCAGTGTGCCACATTTGAGAGCTACTGTTCTAAACCAGTGCTTGCAAACCACCGTGCGTGTAGTTCACCCGGGGATCTTCACTGCCAGTGCCTACCTGCCACACCTAAACATTCTAATTCGGTGAGTCTGGGGTGTAACTTGGTGACAAGATTTTTAAAAGATCCCCGCCCCCAGTGATTCCAACGTGCAGTAAAGTTTGGGAGCCCCTGCTCAGTGAAAACCAAGAGCTGCCTTAAGCTAATGGTCCTCAAACATGCATCATGCTAGAAGCATTGGAGGGCTTGTTAAACCAGGGTGTTGGCCACCACTCCGAGTTTCCAGATGTCGAAAGAGGGGTCCAAGAATTTGATTTTCTAACCCACTCGCAGGTGCTGCTGCTGCTGGTCTGGGGACGAGACCTTGAGAACCACTGTATTAGGCTCCCACAGAAGCTCTGGTGTTCGTGGGTGCAGGTGGCATGGCTGGGATCTCATGCATTCCCTGCATGGAATCTTGCGCTTGCAGGAAGGAGTTCCAAGAGGAAAGACGTGGGTTTACAATCCTATCGGTGCTGTTGGCTTTTTATCTTCCTGTGGACATGCTTCTGTTCTCATCTGCTGTCTTAATTCCTGCTGCTTCTTTAACAGATTAACATAAACTGAAATGACTTAAGACAAAGTTATTATCTTATAATTGAAGGTCTCACATCCAGTGGGCTAAATGGTCTCAGTAGTCTAACATCAAGGTGTTGGCAGGGCCCTGTTCCCTTCTGGAGCATCTAGGGGAGTTCTGCTGGCTTGGTTCAGGGGAGCTGCGGTTCTCACGCCCCTTCTCCCTGCAGAGCCAGCTGTGGCTGGTCAAGTCTTTCTCACATCCCGTCACCGACTCTGAGGCTTTCTTCCACTTTTAAGGACTCTTATAATTACATTGGGCCCACCTAAATAACCCAGGATCATCTCCGTACTTTAAGGTGAGTTGATCAGCAACCTTAATTGCCCTTTGCCATGAAACCAAACATACTCACAAGATGGGGTAGAGATTATTCTAACTGTCCCATCCGCCTTCTGGGCTCCAGACTCCAGAGGCAGAATGCTGGGGCGTGAAACCAGCTATGCTACTCAGAGCTGGCAGACTTGGGGCAGGTTATTTAACTTCTGTAAACTGCTAGCACTCAGGGCATTAAAGTACCTGCTGTACTGCGTTAAGATGGGATTACATACATGGGTAATTAATAACATATGTATCTGCCAGATCCTGCCAAAGGGATTTTAGAAAATCTTGTTGTTACAATTGTCATCATTTTCAATTTTATTAAGAGTTTTTTCCTATACTCACCCAGTTCCTCACTTCACAGGAAAACCCTGCTATTGGGTGTCCTTTCAGACGTATTCTATGCATGTACCAGCGTATGCAAATATAATTTATTTGTGCAAGTGTTAAAATATTACACCTATCGAATAGCACTTTAATTCACGTTCATTTCCGCACTCTTCTAAATAGCTGCATCGTTTCTACTTTATGAATGTACTTCAGCTTACTCAGCCCGCCCCTTACTGATGAACATTTGCTGTTCAGCTCTTTTGCAATTGCTAGCAGGGCTATAACTAATAGTCTTATGAATCAGTAAGTTTGCACATGGGCCTGTATGTCTGTTATATAAACTCCTAGAGGTGGACCTTCTGAATCAAACGGTACATACGTTTTTGAAGTTTGATGGATGTTGCCAAATCCGTCTCTATATGTCTTTCACCCATTTTCATTTCCATCAGCGCTGTGTGAGAATGTACATTTCCACACATCCTTGGCTGACTCCTGTCGTCAAGCATTGTTATTTCTGCCACTCTGATAGCTGGAAACGGTATTTCGTATTTTTCATTTGCATCTCTCTTGTTTTGAAGGAATCAAACATCCTCCTTTTATACATTCCTTAGCAATCATATTTCCTTTTCAATTAGTCACCAGTGTATGTCTCGCATCCATTTTTCCTTGGGGTGGTTGATTTTTTCTTTAATCGTTAATTAATAGGATTTAATCACAGTATAAAGAAGGATCTCTTTTCTGTGATATGAATTACAAAAATTTTTTCTTGCTTACTGTTTGATTTTACCGTACAGAAATATTTTTTATGTTGAATTTCTAAAATGTTTATGGAATCCTGGTGTTGTATTGTACCTAGAAAGACCTTTCCTATCTTAGGCTATATAAAACAAAGTTTCCATGTTTTCCTTTAGTAATTATATTCTTCTGTTTTTGTTGTTTATGTGTCTAGAATTTTGATTTGATAAGTTAGGTAGGAATGCAATGTCAGTTTCTTCCAGAATTTTCTATTGCCTCATCAGCATTTATTAAATAAATGTGTTTTGTTTTGTTTCTGTTGATACACGGCACCACTTTTATCACCTGCTGAAAATTTGCATTTGTCTTTCTGTTCCATTCTTCTGTGTATTTTTACATCTGTGCTACAGCCTTAAAACATATTTAAATATCTGAAAGATCTATTTCTGCCTTATGTACTCACTTTTCTGCAAATTTTTTTTTCTGGTTCTTTTTTGCATGTTTACTTTAGAATCTGATTACTTTGCTGGAGAAAAATCTCTTTTTCTGAGATTTTATGAGAGTGGTCTGAAATGTGTGGATTAATTTAATAATTGCCTTCCTCAGGATATTGAGTGTTCCCATCTTAAGTAGAGTGTGCCATTCCACTTGATCAATTGTCCTTTTGTGTACCAGGGAACTATTTCAACATGTCGCTCATATGGGTCTTACACATTTCTTAGATTTATTCCTTTTGTTTTTGTTGTGGATGAGTCTTGATCCCAAAAGGATGGTGGTTTGTATCCACCCAGGCAACCTATTGTTACCTTTTACTCTTTACTCAGTCATTTCACTGAATTATCTTTACCTTGTATAATCGTTTTTCAACTGATTCTCATGAATTTTTCATGTATGTAATTATATTTTGTGCAAATAATGGCAATTTCCCTCCTTTTTAATATGCATAGTTGTAATTTCCCTCTCTTATCAAGTGGTGTATTATAGCGTTTAATTTCATCGCTATTTGTTCCCCGTTCCCATTTCTAATTGTGTGTGTTTTGTTCTTGGCTAGTTTAACCAACAATTTATCTGTTTTGTTAATTATTTTTAAACTTTAGGTTTATTTAATACTTCAAATATCGGTCCATTTCTAATGCATTCTTTCTTGCATGTATTTTTTTCTTATTTTTTTTCTTTTTGCTTTAGATTTCTTTAATAGCGCTAACATTAGTCTGTCTAGTACTGCATTGAATCTTGCATTTATTTTGTATTAGTTTGTTCCTTTTACTTTACTTGAATATATTTTATTGGTCTTTTTTCCAATTCTTTCAATTGGATCTTTAAATTATTTTTTTCATTCTTGTTATTTATATAAGTGTAAAAGACTATAAAATGTTTTCTGAGCATTGCTTTTGTCATATTATATAGGTTCTGATATAAACTGTATTCATTAACAATTTTTGCAGATATTCTCCAATCTCTGTTTTGGTTTCCTTTGTGATTCATCCAGGTTGGAAATTCTGTTAAACTGTAGTTTTGTCGTATTGAGTTTAGGATATAGTCTGTTCTGTACCATTTCTATTTGCAAAACTTTATTGAACTTTTCTTTGTGATGTAGTATGTCTTCAAGACTGGCAATTTTTTCCTTGGCTACTGGAAAGCAAGATAGACTATATGCCCTCAGCTTATAGAATTAGGTAAATTACAAACAGATCTAACTATGTTGTTTAAATTTTCATTCCTTTTGCTTTTTATGTATACTTGATCAGTCATGGACTGAGAGAAGTGAATTAAAGTCCCCACTGTTAACATACTTCTGCCTATTTTTAAAAATTTCTTGTAGATTTTGCTTTGTTATTTTTGATGTGACATTTTCATCCCATGAAGATATTCATACCTCTTCTGACCTTATTGCAGATTAAGCTTTGTCAACATAAAGGGCAATTCTTTGTCGCACACATGCTCTCCACCCTAATTTTAACCTTTTGAGTCTTCGTCTACTGATTAAGAGCATGATGGTTGCTTTCTGTATTGCATTTGCCTGATTTGCCTTTCCATACCCTTAATACTCAATAATTTAATACTCAATTAATTTCATCACTTAAAAACTCACCAAAATGGTGTACACTTAAATTTGTGATGGGAATAAGTTTAGCAAATTCACATTGTTATATTTTATGTTATTCTTTCTGTTTATAGTGCTTATTTTGTTTTTCCCCCTCTTTTGTTCTTTCTCTGTGTGTGTGTGAATTTCTTTTCATCATATGGAAGTTATGGGCTGTTTAATGGCTGACTCTACGATTGCAAATTGGTATGATACACTTGATCTTCTTCTTCTAAAGACCGTTTCCATGTCAATTCCCCACCATGACTAGAAATGAAATTACAAAGTATCCTAAGTATGGTTATATTTTTATTGGCTTTTCTAGTCTTCACATTTATATCTTGATGAATTGGCTTATCATCATTAAAGGATCTGTGTGTGATCTCTGGTTATGAACATCCCTTTACCCCCATCTCGTATCTCCCTTCTATGAATCTGTGTTAGTTATAGCAACTCTAAATTGCCATGATTTATAATAGTCATTTTTGTCCTGTAATTCCCACAGTTGTTTTACTCCTCATCCTAAAGTTAAATAAAATAAATGCAGAGCAAATCCTTTTGTTACAGTTTTGCGATTCATTTTTCATCATTTTATTATAAAAAATTTTAAGCATATAGAAAAATGAAAATAATTGTATAAGTGACACCCATTAACCGTCACCTAGATTCTACAGTCAACATTTGCTGTATTTGCTTTACCAACTTGGCTATCCGTTTATTGATCTCTGTCTACTCATAAATCCATCCTATTTCTTGATGCATTTCAAAATAATTTGCAGATCGTAGTAGACTTTACCCTTGAACACTTTAGCATACATATCATTAACTAGAGTTCAATATTAGTGATCTGTATTTATTTTCCCATTAACTATTTTTTTTTCTAATTGTCAGGAGTACTTCACAGCAACTATATTTCCTTACTATTTTTCCCCTTGCAAATGGGGCCCATAGTCTTATAATTAAATGCTATTTTGCCTGTGCATAACATTTTATTTCCATGAGTATTTCATAGATGTTGTCCCACTATTTTCACATGTGGAATATTACTGTGAAAAAAATCTAAGATCAGTGTAATTTTGATTTACTTTCTTCTTTTAAGTGATTTGATTTTTTTCTTTCTTTACCTGGTGATGAATATTTTTAATTTGTCTGCAAAAGTGCAGTAAAGTAAATCCTAATATAGATAAGGTTCTTGCTGACTTTTTTATACTAACTATTCCTAGAACTTTGGGACCATTTTAATCTGTGTATTCAAGTCCTCTTATGCTGATACTTCTGCACTGCTTTAAAAATAATGTCTTTAATACTTTTTAGTTCATTTATTTATTTCTCTTGCCCAGGCAGAGAAGATTATGCAGATTTTGCACTCCTTGTCTTCTCTATCTTTCTTTCTCCTTTGACTACTTTTCATCTACCTGTCTAGTTATGTTGCTTTATTTTTCTAATCCGGTTCTTCCCATTCTGGGCAGTGTCTCCTTGCTTTGGGTTGGTGACAGCGTGACAGTTGGTTTGTGATTTTTTTTGTTTGTTTTTTGTTTTGTATATCCCCTTTCTTCTTTTGAGCGCTCCAATAGCTTGTATTTCAGCTTTCTCTCATCTGGACTTCATCCTTGACCTCTCCTTTGGGCTATTTGATTGTGTTCCATTCTTTCCATTCATGGCCATACATTTCGTTCAAACGATTCATTGGCTTGATAACTACTCATTCTGGTTGAATGTTTTTGTTTCATTTCTTTCCCCAGCGCTTTTCCTAATCTTGTATTATATTTATATAAATCCTATGCTGGGAGCTTTTTGATTTATTTCTTGCCTTTTGATGGAAGGCCTTCCTAGATCAGGTACTTGCAAAAGGTTCGTTCAGGGGGTGAAAGCATAACCAGATTAGTAGGAATTAATCTCAATTCATAGCAAAGTACCTTGTGAAGTCGGCTTATTCCTGCGAGTTGTTTTGCCTTCACTTCTCTGCAGCCAACAGAGGTCAGCAGGTCCTGGTCTGCTAATTCTGAGGGTCCCTTCTCCACCCATTTCCCGTAGGGGTCAGGATAGAATTCACACATCCCGGCTTCTCCTGCTGCTCTGTGGTGCCCGTGCACAATTACATCACCAATGTTTGTGATTCACTAAGCCCCATGAGTCATTTTTTTCTTCTGTTATATATATCTACTTTGAGCAGGATACTTCTGCCTGAAATATTAGAGATATCTTTTCATGGTCACCTCCCACATTTTCATTTGATTTCCCCTGCTTTTGGCAGGTGATCTGAATTCGTGGACCTCTCTTAGACTTTCCCAAGCTGCACTGTGTGCGCTCTGAGACTAGCGATGAGCACCTTCCACGTGAAAACTGTTACGCACGTGAGCAGTGTTTGCGCGGCCATCCTTCCTTCCTTCCTCTTATTTCTAGCAGGGCTCCTTGACGTCTCGTATAGTGCCTTTGTTGTACTGCTTTTTGTGTTTTGTTCATACATTTTTAAATATGGGGAAATTGGGTAATTGAAAATCAGATGCTTCAGAGTGATCTTGACAGAGAACTTCCATGTAGTTTCATTTCGTCCTTCAGAGGATCCTTCCAAGTGGGCATTGTTATTTTCATTTTGCAGATGAACAAAAGAAATTCAGGTAGATCGTAGGACGTGGCCAGAGTCACACACCAATATGTGACCGAGCTGCATTTCTGACACCACCGTTGTGTCATTATGCCACCTTTCATAGCTGGGAATAGAACCTGGATATGGGAAAACAGTTCCCCGAACGTGGTGAGAGTTTTGACATTTGAGATAGATGAGAGAAAACAGGAAATTGCCCTATTTATCATGAGCAGACTTTGCCATGGTGACAGACTGCCTAATTGGTTCATATGTATCTTTCTGTTTCGGTCTATGACTCTGCTCATTAGTATGCAATTTTCTCTATCCTGGCTGGGCAGGGACGCGGGGCTTGTGAACCTTGTTCCGGCACTGGGGCCCTGCTGGAGAGCAGAATGGCCTTCCTGGGATATGCATCGTCCCAGCCAAGGATTGTACCTCCCCCCCTCGCTGCATTAGACAGGACGGACGGATGCCTTTGGTAATTCAAGGGCCAAGCCTCTTCCTTCCTTTTCAGTCTTGTTAGGGAGTGGTCAGTTCATCTCGTGATCTTTTCAGTTAGAATAATTTTACAGGAGGCCAAGGACTGTTTGCTCTCTACGCAACCTCTGTGCTTTAAGCATTTTAAGTTGCTGTATGAATGTTTCCTAACTGAAGATTATTTGTTCTTTAAAAAAGAGTTGTAGCACTTTTGCTGTTCTACTTTGATTGGTCTCTCATCATCATCAATAGTGGCAAATATTTATAGACATTAATATTAACCAATGCTCAGAGCGATGATAAAGTTCTCACAGTATGGTGCTGAATCAGGACATGGGCAGTGGTCCCCAAAGATGCCTTATAACAGGTTGGGGACAATTGAAGCTTTCCGAGGTATTTCTTGACAATGCAAAGAAAACATACATTTCGTTTTTGCAGGCATTTTGTGCATTGAGAACGTAAAGTCTTTTGCCAGTCATAGGAGAGAATGCCAGAATTGCAGCTGTCAGCCTGTCAGTGTGACCTTTCCCAGTGTGACATGCCATGGAATTTCCTGTCACATTAAGACAATATGACAGAGCTGTGCATTGCTTTTACAGTAGTTCTACCTACCCTTATCTGCTCAAAAGAGAACGCCTTCCAAAAGAGATAGGGAGTATATTTATCACATATCAATCCCATGAGCTCAGAAACCAGATGGAAAATTTACACATTAATCTTTTTTTATGCAGTAATACACATGACCGTGTACTATTACTTGTGTATGTGTGTGCATGTGTGTCTGTATACGCAATATCACGTGCACATTCCCCACCCCCCACACACGTGGCCTTTGAAGTTCAAGAACCAGAGGGGCAGCCATGTTTCTGTCTCGCAGCAGGAAGGGAAAGATTGGAAATATCAGAACTCCTCTTAAATGTCATTCTGAATTCAGTATGGAATTATCTAATTATGTCTAATTCAACAACTGAAGCATAAACTACTAATTTCAGCTCCAGCCAGAATTTTGCAGATTTTCCCCATTTTCCTTTATAGAATATAACATTTGGCACAAATCCTAAATCAGATCTTCTTTGCAGCTGCATTGCTAAGTACCAGCCTTGATAGAGAATTGTTTGCACCATGCATTTAAAAAGAAAGAAAGAAAGAAACAAAATCTTGGCATTTCCAGTTTCTTCTTTTCTGCTGCTAGAGAGACCTCTCACACTCATTGATACCCCATAACCTAGTAGCATCCTACTGCTCACTAGAGCGTGAATTCCATGGTGTGTGCTTTATGTGAAATTTTGCTTGGTACCAATATCCAGCTAATATATTTCATACTTGGTATGATACTAATAGAATAACTATTGGAATTAATCTTTCAATATAGAAATGTTTACATGATAAAATAAGAACTGCATGTGATGTCACTCTTTATTTAATTTCTTAATTTTACTAAGTATCTTAGACTTATTCGTTTCCCAAACCAGCTTGTGTAAGGTAATAATTGTTCAGAAATCAGTTTTGAATACTAAATTTTCATTTCACAAGTTAGACTAATGCATTTACAGAGCACTTTTCAGGCTAACTTCAGGATACTTCTTTTTCTTGGTATCTGCTTATATACATATGTGCGTATGTATATACATACATACATGTGTGTATATATGCATATTATATATGCATTCTGTATCTTTCATTAGATACATTTTCTCCATTTTTTTAAATCATCTTGATTTTGTATATAATAGGCAAAAATACATTTTACTTTTGTGGTTTGTTTGGTTGAGGGGCCAGTCAGTACTTCGGAGTCTCAGGGAGGTGATCAACTGGAACCTTTCAGCAGTGACCCTGACCACAGAGGGACCTTGCTGTCATAGCCACTATAATCCACAATGCAATGGTAATTTTTTGTTAAATATTGCATTTGCATTACCAATCCAAATAGTTTCTGGTGTGTGCACATCTTATGCTATTCTGAAATTCTAAGTGCAGTGATTTATTTGTACACTCCCAACAGTCCACCACATGTTCTGGAAGCAGTTGTAGCTAAATTACTATCATTATTGTGCTTTTCCACACTGATGTTTGATGCAATTGAGAAGGCAATTTTAATGTAATTTATTCTGACAACTGTATATACCTGGTACAGACTTAATATGATATGAGCCACACACACATACTCGTGTGTATAAATACACCACATGGATACAAAACCAAGAAAAGCTCAATTATCTCATGCATTTGATGTGGAAACTCCTTCACCACCCTGAGTCTGTTACCTTTCATAACCATTAAAGCAGCCCCACTAATCTTTGTATGAAGATTTATGTTTGTTTCAAAGAGAAGGGATGGGTAAGCCAGTAGAAACCATTGTGAAGAGCTGGAGTCTAAGAATAAGTGGGCTGCTTTCATTAAAATCCCATCTGCTTTCTTTTATAAACCCTGGAGCCTGGCCTTCTCTCACATCCTGGCTCTAAGTTTCAGCTGGGGAGAGCCTTTGGAAGGTGAGGCTGAGTGCCCAGAGGTGACTTGCTAAATATCTCAGAAATTCCAGCCTTCCTCGCCCTGACTCCAGCATGCTGCATGGAAAACACACGAGATTATGGATGGGCCTGGCCTTAAAGGGTAAGGCATACGGACTTTCATCCGTCCTGGCAACTGGCTGAAACAGTCACCAAGGAGACAAATCTTGATCGAGAGGGCAGGTGACCCACAAGAAATTCACACATTTAGAAAATACTATTAAGATCGTAAGGTACAAAAAAGAAAAAATGAGTACTATTTAATCATTGCTGGAAATTTTCCGTATGAATTCGTAAGAAACCTCCTAAACATTTCTTTTCAGTGTTGCAATGATGTCTGTAATTAGAAAGCAACAACAAAACTTAACTTCAGTAAAGTCTCGATATATTTGATAAAAATTATATATAACATGGACCTTGTGAGCCCTGATAACTTATAGATAAACCTAATACTTATGAAAGACAAAACCTTGAACATTCGCAAGCAAATTTGTTTTCTAAATTACAAGCTAGGTAAGAATATGGGCAATTAGTCAAATGTGTGGAAGTCATTGTCCATGAAAGCCACATGGAATCTTAAACCAAGGGCTTTGCCCCTGTGAGTATTTTCTCCAAGGCCATTAAGCTTGTATTTCTGGTTAAATAACATTTATCGTATTACCAAAAACCAAGTATCATCATGTAGTTGTGGCTGAATTGATAAGATTCTGGACAGAGTTTGAAGCCAAACAATGGTGCATCAGAGGCACTTGGGGTCCATTTCCAAGTTCCCGTCTGGGTCCAATACAGTAAAAAATATGGACTGGACACTTTCAGCCAGCCGAGAGTGTTGTGCTCTGCTGGTTTTCCCAGTAATCGAATCAAGCAGGAATCCTCACAGATATTTTTTTATGTCCGTGTTGTTTAGTTTGGTTGGTTTGTAAAGGTGTTATAGCAACATGGCATAAAAAAATCCAAAAAAGAATCTCCAAGTACCTTGTTAGCCATTCCCTGTATAGCCTTCTAGGACTTTTCAGGGCATAGTAACGTCTATGTGAATGTGTATTCAGAAATATCATTAAACATTCCATGGAGTTGTTATTCTGTAAACCCCAAGTCAGAACTTGCTTAAAACAAACAAAAGAAAATCAAACAATATATTTGATTTTATTTCTGCCTTTGAAGAAATATTTAAATTGGTTTAGGTATTGTGGATTTAGCTATTGTATTTAAAACTGTTAAGATTCACAGAGTTAATGAAAAATAGGTTTGAATCAAGTCTGTAATTGTGACAATTCCTACTAGTACAGGCAATCCTAATCTTTGTTAAGACATTTAAGATGATTTATTTTATCAAAGGAACTTTGAGGAAGGTCAGGTAGGAGAGAGGATATGCAGGTGTTTACTCTGCTGGTTACCTTAACTCAACGTTTTTCTGGTCTTTGTGCCTTCAAGAAAAACTGCCACAGAGAATATAGGCACAAGTTTATATGATGCAGTAAAACTAGGTTAAAAAATATCTGTTTGCTTACTGTTTAGAATATAGCATTATGGAATGCATCACAGATGACTTGTGAAATCACTTATTTTGGGCACACATGAAAATCTATGGCAAATGCAACTTTATTTTGATTTCTAACCAGTGAATGTGATAACTTGGTGTTTTCTTTTTCATCTTTCATTTCTGAGAATTTGAGAATACAGATGAGCATGATGCGCTACAACTTGACTTTGTGGGACGCACAGTTCTTATAGGTGGGGAGTACTTTGGAAAGGTAATTACGTATCTAGAGATACTGTGGGAGGCAGAGTAATAGCTCCCCAAACATGCCCACATCCTACTTCCCAACATGTGTGAGTGTGGTGGAGTCCGTGGCAAGCGGGAAGGAAGTGAGGTTGCAGCAGAGATTAAATGACCTCGCGGTAGAGGGATTATCCTAGCTTATCTAGGTGGGCTCACTCGCATCACATGCATCAGGAAAAGCAGGAAGCCTTTCCCAGGTGTGGTCAGAGAGAGATGTAACTACAGGAAATGGCCAGAGAGAGGCCATAGTGCTGAATTTGAAGAAGGAGAAAGGGCCCACAAGCAGAGAAATTCTGGCAGGGTCTAGGAGCTGAAAAAGGCAAAAACCCATATTTTCCCTTCAGAAGCTCCAGAATAAACGCAGGCTTGCCCACCTTGGTTTTAGCCCAGCGAGATTTAAGTCCAACTCCTAACCACCGAAAGTGTAAGGTATAAATTTGTGTTGTTTTACGCCACCAAGTTTGTGGTAATTTGTTAGTAGCAGCCATAGGAAACCAATGCAGATGTAAGATTTAGCTTCCCCCCCCTCACCTCTGAGACGAAACTGTCAGAATTATATTTTAGATTTGTTTTTGGTGAAAATGCACCCCTAAGAACAAACGAAGCAGATTTCATTTTTGCAGTGTATTAAAGTTCTCTAGAGAAACAGAACCAATAAGAGATTAGATAGCTAGTTGGCGGGTTTATCACAAGTATTGACTCATGATTCTGTTGTCTGCAGGCTGGGGAGCCAGGAAGGCTGGTGGTGTAATTCAGCCGAGTCCCAGGGTTTGAGAACCACCAGAGCCAACCCAGTCTGAGTTTGAATGCCTGAGAACCAGGTGGCCACTGGCATAATAGTTTTGTATTCCCACGGTCTGAGAACCAGGAGCTCCAACATCCAAGGACAGGAGAAAATAGATGTCCCAGCTCAAGCAGAGAGAGTGAATTTGTCCTTCCTCTACCTTTTTATTTCATTCTGGCCTTCAGCGGATGGGACAATACCAACCTGCCTTGGGGAGAGCCAGCTTCTTTACTGAGTCTACTGATTTAAATGCTAACCTCTTCTAAAAATGCCTTCACACACACATATCCAGAAGTAAGGTTTAACCAGCTCTCTGGGTAACCCTTAGCTCACTCGAGTCAACCGTGATACAGAATTAACAGACCGTACAGCATAGGTGATTTCTCTATTGATCCAACTGTTGAATGAACTTGGCCTCATGTTATATTTTATTTGAGATACGTAAGAAATGCTTGATTTTATTAGGCCAATTTTCCAACACTGCAGGGACAAAAGCCTGATTGATTGAAAATGCTCTTTGGCAAAGCAGATGAGTTTTGAAGAGTAAAACAGTCACATAAAAGAATAGAGCTGTAACCTTTTTTGTTCTCAAAAATTCCAAGTAAGTTTGAGATTGGTTGATATAAGCATCACACACTCTCTTGTTATGTGGCTATATTTTGTGGAATGCCTATCACAAATAAGTTGTCTAATTTAGGAGAAAAAAATCAATGTCACTCAACGCCAACAGAAATGTGGTTATTCCTTCAAAAATAATTAATGCTGCTGAAAATACAGGTGTCTTGTATGCAGTTTCCATAACCGCAGTAACGAGGTGTGTTGTATGATGAATATGTTTTTTTATTAGAAGAACAAGGAAAAGGAAAGTGAGCCATAGCATTTGGCTGTGTAAATTGGAATCCGTCTTCCTAGTGGTTCTGGAATCTCTCGAATACTGTCTTCCCAATTGGAGTAGTATTTTCTAATCGTAGGTTACTTCTCTTTCACTTCAGCCTTGGACAGAGGTGGTTAATTATTAATATTTTTACACCATAAAGTACATAGAGCAATAATGGTACTGGTAAAGAATAAGTATTCCAGAGGTCTGTAGAGAATGCCATAAAATATATCTCAGATTGTTCTTGGTCTTTACTTATCCTAGACCTTCTATAACCAAAAATAGAAAATAGAGCTTTTAGAAGGAAACTGACCATTTTAGATATTATGTTGGCAAATACAGAAATCTTCCCCACATTCCATAATGCAGCCCTCGTTCAGGTGTGAGACTCTGGTCATCCATCGTCAGTAGAGCGTAATTGACGTGCGTGCCCAACCTCAGCCTGATGCGTAAATCCTCCGTTCCAAGGAAGAAATGGTCATTAGCGAGTCCCTTGCAGTGACCACCTACCTGTGCTGCTGGGAAAGGGGTCTCATCAGCATTCTGCAGCATCTCTGCCAGAGCATGGAGGAATAACCACCACGCAGGAGCAAGGGAGGTGACAGGGGCGGGGAGAGACCCAGACAAACAGGCTGCTTAACGGATAGAGGAGGAGACACGGGATGTTCAGCACCACTCAGTCCTATGTCTGTTTGCTTATGTACAATGTCATCTTCGCTGCACTGAGGGATGCCACTGTCTCTGGGATTTCCCCAACAGGACTTTGAAAGCCATAGGGATTTATATTTGCATTCTTAAATACTATTTCCAACGAAAGACTTCTAGGTTTCTTATGGAATGATTGGCTGCTTGACTTTATGTTGGAAACAAGTGTTATTTATTAGTAGCAGTCAGTAGAATTATTTCCTTTGAGGGGAGATCCATATCCTGAAGTTGCTGGGAGTGATTTTTAAATGAAATTCACTTTGCAACTTGGCCTTTGTAAACCACCCGCTAAGTGCATTTGCTTTTTGTACCAGTTTTGCTGTTTCTCCATAGAAACACTGGCTGCGAATGGCTCTTTCTTAATGCGGTGGATCATTTGCTGTTTTGTAGAGCAGCCCAGGGTACTCAGTGGCAGATAAACTGGAAGGACACTGGGTTGTATCTGAGCAGCAAAGTGCCACGTGTGGTAGAAATTTCCACTGCGGGCATCTCAATTGGCCAACGTTGCTTGGCCCAGTGCCTGTAGCACTGTGCCTTCTCATTGGATCAGGTGACATGTGGCCTTAGCAGAATCCAATGCTGCCTTGACTGACAATGAAGTCTAGCAGAGAAGCAGGCCTGTCATTTCAGCATGAGTTGACCCCACCTTTGCATTACTCTCTGAAGTGCACATGAGATCCTTAATTTATATAAATGGATGACTTTGCCTTACCCTTTCTGTGACTAAGTCGGCCTGCACAGGGCACAGGGGTCCTGCCATCTTTCATCATCATCCCCTAGACATCCTACCGAAAAGGCACAACTGGAAAGAATTGCCCTCAACAAAGTCTGCAAAAAGATTAGTGTTCCAGGAGGGGACATAGCAGTGACCTGGATCAGAGGACAATTTCAACAACAATTGCAGAGGTCGAGTCCCTCCATCTGGTCTAACTTCTTAGCATGTTCTCTATGTCTGTAGTCCCCAACTCCTGGGCCACGGGCCAGTACTGGTCTGTGGCCTATTAGGAAACAGGCCACACATCACCACCTGAGCTCTGCGCCACCACCTACCACCCACAAAACACCCCCACGACCTCTGGTCCCTGGAAAAATTGTCTTCCATGAAACCGGCCCTTGGAGCCAAAAGGGTTAGGGACCACTGCTCTAGTTCACTGTTTTCTCTTAAAATTATTCGTTTCCCCTTGGTCGAGAGCAAATCATATTGGGCACCTTCTCTGTTTCAGGCTAAACCAGGATTCCTCACTAAACCCACCAAGCCCCATGGCCTGGCCCTGGCTGCGTCTGCAGCAGCCTCCCCCAGCACTCCACACCTTGCTCTCTCAGCTCCAGCCATACTGGCCGCTTTCAGGGCCCCAAATTTTCAACCTCTTCCTTGGCTCAGAGTCATCTGAGGCTCCATCTCTTCCTCTCTAGCCTCTGTTTGTCCAAGCAACACCTCCATTGAGCCATTAGGTCTCAGAAGACAAATGTCTCTAACCCATCTTTCTCCCTCACCAGTATCCTGAGTCTTTAGTTATGTGATTGCATCCTGTCTCCTTGATTCGATGCGAAGTTTCATGAGGGAAGACACCAAGTCCACACCATTAACTAACAGCCCAGTTCATGCCTGAACATAGATGCTGACCTCACCTGCCAGGGACCCTGCCCTGTGACCAAACCCCAGTCTCCTGTGGTGTCCTTCAAACACCATCCACAGCCAGGATTGGCCTGACCAACCACTGACTTCTCCTCCCCACCTGAGCCAGGATCATCCAACACGCACAGAGGAGGGGTATGCTGAGATGTGCTCCTGATCAAAGTAAGATTTATGTGACTTCTCAGAAATAGGCATTTTCTAGACCCTGGCGTCATAGATGCTGAGACTTAGGATGCACAGGAAAGGTCACAGAGTCCAGCCACGCTTGGAGGACAAGCAGACAAGTGAGCGTGTGACCTGCATTGTTGGGTAGCATGTTCACATTGTCCCCTGCCCCTGGGACATGCTGGGCATTGTCAGCTGACATGTGCCAGATACAGCTGTCTCTAGGTCAACCCCTGAATTCACCCACAGTCCCGCCAGAACACAATGTTGTCTGCTTTGAGAGACAGAAACAGAGAGGGAGCACAATTCCTGGTGATGGCCAACCAGGTCATGTGTCATTCACTCACCACCTGGCCGCCCAGCAGGTGCTTAATCACCTGAGCACATGCCCACCGCAGCAGAGGAGCATGGAAGTATAAACAGCCCCTCCAAGATCTGGCATCTAGCTGGGGAGACACACAAGTGAACACATGAGACCACGTTGAAGGGAAAGTGCTCTGGCTGGAGGAAAGTTCGTGGTGAGGGGCCAGGGAGGGCTCCCTCCACAGGCCCCAGCCTGCTCGGCCTCCTCTGCCAGACTCAAGGTCTTTTCTTTTCCTTTTCCTCCTATAAATTAATGAGATCTTAACACCATACGGTGCAGAGATTTCTCTTTAGAGATAAAGGCAAATGCTGGCAGAGAGACAGAGTTATATGAAATTGAAGAAAATGACGCTTGACGTTATTTGCCAAGATGTTTGAAGCATGTGAGGTATGGAGTGGAATCAGCTCCAAACACATATTTGGGCGTCCTTGGCACTGGACCCCTCACACAGGTGTCCACCTTGGTGGCATCTGGGCAAGCCACTTTCGCATGAGCTCTCTGTCAGGAATGCTGCAAGGCTTCGTGGCTCCTTGGCTGGTTCCCCCCAGGAGCTCCTTAAGGTATGGATCTATATCCATTTGAGCTGCTGTAACAAAATACCATAGACCAGGTGGCTGATAAACCACTGAGATTTATTTCTCACAGCTCTGGCAGGTGGAAGCCCCAGATCAGGGTGCTGGCTGGTAGTGAGGGGTCATGAGGACCCACTTCCTAGAAGGTCGTCTTTTTGCTGTGTCCTCATATAGGAGAAGGGGAGAACTCTGGTCTCTTCAGCCCCTTATAAGGACATTAATCCCACTCACTAAGGCTCTCAATTTATAAACTAATCTCCTCCCAAAGGCCCCACTTCCT
This sequence comes from Lepilemur ruficaudatus, assembly GCA_963574885.1. NCBI lineage: Eukaryota > Metazoa > Chordata > Mammalia > Primates > Lepilemuridae > Lepilemur > Lepilemur ruficaudatus. Next base: position 99,837 of record CAUYRT010075733.1, read on the forward strand.
AATACCTTGGGGGTTAGGATTTCAACATAGGAATCCTGAGGGACACATTCAGACCACGGCAGATGGAGATGTCTTCATCTGCTTTAGACACAAAAAGTTCTTATACATTTTCTTGAGAAAACTTTTAGATAAAATAAAGAAATAAAGTCTTTTAAAATCCCATTAAGAAGGTTGGGACTAAACCTCAAACTGTTTATATCAGTGATACTAATGACCTTGGCAAACTGTCCTTGTTTTTGAATGTCAATATTCATTATTTGGACTACTGAATCATCTGGCAGGAGTGCTGTAACGAGCCGTGTAGGCCTAAGTAGATTTCAGTAAACCTAAATAGTGATTTACACCTGAATAGCTTTTAGGTGTCCTGGGTGCCACTTCTCTGTGTCTGTTGAGTCATCAGGTCCCAAGTAGGAACACAAAGCTAAAATATCCTGTCTAACTTTTGCCTCTAAAGCTAAATGTATTTTGTTGAGACATCAATATACGGCAAGTTTATCCTTCATTCAGCAATGTGTCCATCTTAACAGATGGATGTACTTTTTCCAATGCAGAACCATTTTCCTAGACTAATTGGAGGTCCTTGCATTGAAGGTAATAGAATCTGATTATCTGCATTCAGTGAACTCTAAAACCCGAATCATTAGAAAAAATAAGAATATCATTCTCTTTTGAAGAAAAGCAAGTGTGTTTTCTGTACCCTTAGTTGCTGTAAAGTGTTTCTGAAGGAGAGGGACACTTTTCAGAGCAAGGGTTCAGTTAACTGGCATCTAGAAAGGATCCATCTTAATTCTCAACCTTAATTGGATTTCTGGAGACCATTCTGAGGGACTTGGTTGCAGCAGATTTTGCATATGACCTTGCATGCCAGATGTTTCATTTTGTCTTCTCCCTTACTGACCTGGAGGTGAGTTGATGGGTAAGGGGAGGCAGCTAGGAGAAAGGACTTTTGTCCTAAATTGTAGACTCTGCCCAAATGGAAAATTAGCTGTCTAATAACGTTGTATACATGATGAACTCTGGTCTTTATAGCTAAGATATCACCTTTATAGCTAAGATAAAGATTTCCTGCCAATCTGAGATTTGGAGAGTGATTGGAGGTAACAAAACGAACAAATGGAAATAGAATGTGATAGAGAGAGACAACTCTCTTAAGTCACCGATCTCCAACAGAACAGAACCGACATTGCGTTATGCAGGAGTGAGCCGGGTCGCCTCACAGCCCAGAGGCCACACACGATGAAGGCTTCTGGGGTGCTATGGTCTGAATATTGGTGTCCCCCAAATTTATATGTTAGAATTTAATACCCAATGTGATACTACTAAGCAGTGGGGCCTTTGGAGGAAGTTATTAAGTTGTGAGGGCTCCACTCTCATGGATGAGATTAGTGTCCTTGTAAGAGAGATTAAAGGGAGCTGCCCATCCCTTCCCGCATGTGAGGATGCAGAGAGAATGTGGCGTTTTGAAAGCAGAGAGCGAGTCCTCCCCAGACACTGAATCTGCCGGTGTCCTGCTTTTAGACGTCCCAGCCTTCAAAACTGTGAGCAATACATTTTATTTTCTGTTGTTTATAAATTATACAGTGTAAGGTATTTTTTATAGCAGATACTGTATAGTCATAGAAGACTAAGTAGAAATCCTAGATGACCAAGAGCAAGCACAGGTCAGTGATGAAGAAGCTCTGGGACAGGAAGAAGGAACATGGGGCAGAGTAAGGGAAGGGAGGTGAACGGTATCACTCAAGGTCCATAAAAAAATCCCACTGTAATACAGAATCTGCCATTGTTCAGTCTAAAAATGCACCAAGAATCAGAAGATCTTGATCCTATTCTCCTATTCTTTGGAGCAAGTGACGACATTGTGAGCCATGATGTTCTCATCTACCAAATGAGAGGATGAGGACCAGCTGATCATTCCAATCCTTATTCATTCTGTAAATATTTTCTACTATGACCCTGTTTTTAAAAATAGATTATGTATTAGTCAGCTATCACTACAATAATGCAGTGTAACAAATAGCCCCTAAACCTAAAAGCATCTATCTTTCTTGCTCACGAGTTTGCCAGTTGGCTGGTCATTGCTGCCCTCACCTGGGCTGTTCTGTGCTTATCTCCAGGTATCAGAGTGGGTCAGGTTGATTCCCATCCTCCCTGAACTAGAAGGTATGTGGGTTTGCTTTTCTCAGGGCAGATCCCAGCAGTATCAGAGGCAAGCCAAGCCACAAGGCACATTTCAAGCCTCTGTTACAGACATTCTGCTGCCAGACCCATATCCAAGTCTGAAGTTGACAACCCTGACAAGGGCATGCCTCCTGCCATTGGGGGTGGGGGGTGAGGGGCTAGCAAAGGGAGGGAGCAGTGATACACTGACTACAATCTAATATCCCTAGTCTCCCATTTTAGTTATTGATCTTCCCATGAACATGTTTTGGAATATTTCAAACATTAGAAAGAAAGGAGTAGCCCCTATTGATACTGCAACAACTAGGGGAAAAGGAAAAGAAAAAGCAGAAATTTTTCTCTAGTGTTGTACACTATTTCTTGTCTTAAGGGAACAACTGTTTTGCATAAGGTCAAGGTTTTTAAGTATTTTTCCTTCGCCTACTTATTCTAAATTCTCAATGAAAGTATTAGGTCCACAGCCAGAAAACTTGACACAAATGTCAAGGTTTGTAAGTGAATATGAACACAAACATGATGCAGAACCACTGATACTCTGATAGGATAACTGAAACCTTAAAATATTTCATGTTAGTGCCACCTGTAACCATTATAACAGTAGGACTGACATAAAGCCAGAGAAAATAGTCTCATCTTACATCTAGGAGTATTTGTTACAAGGATATTACATTTCTGTTTTCCTTGATTTCACCAGTGAAGTTATGTTGAACCACATGAGATTGCTAATATGAATTTACTTTTTAAAAATAATTTTAAACTCCTTTTGGATATAATAGATGATGATATAAATCTAGATTTTATTTTGATGATGGAACAACCTAGCCGTCAGAAGTGGATCCTTGGGGATCTGGCTTCCCTGTTATGGTTCAGAATGCGAGAAAGGACCACCTAGACTGGACTGAGCCAAATTGCAAAATTTATTAGCTGGCCAGCAACTACCACTACGCCTGCTTTTAGACAGGTTTCCAGAGAGCAGCAGTGAACTGAAAGAAGCAGGCTCTCTTAAACGCAAAAACCACATCTGGGAAAGTTATCTGGTTGAGCAAGCAAGGCTACAGAAGCTAAAGGCAGCATTGATCTCAGTCAAAAATATATTCTACATTCTATTCATCCTATTGTCTAAGCCAGAGTACATTTCACTCTCTGTTATTCGGGTACATGAGGGACCCTTGGGCGTTTTAATGCTCCAGAGTGTCTCGGCTCTCTGGTCTAGCCATCATTTTATCTTGTTGACAGCTGTGTGAACATACCTCCCTCCCCCTTCCTCCTTTATTCTATGCTTAAGCGTACTAACAGAAGTGAGATAACCGGTTATCTTCCATGGACCTTGACATTCCCCTAGCAGGAACACAGACAGGAGCACAGACCACTATGAGTGGAATCCTGTAACCCATAGGTCCCCAACCTGTTTGGCACCAGGGACCAGTTTCATGGAAGACAATTGTTCCATGGACAGTGGTGGGGTGCGAAGGGTACAGCATTATGCCTGGAGGTGGGGGGCAGGTAGGCGACAGAGCTCAGGCAGTGAGCCTGAGTTCCTAACAAGCCATGGATGGCTACCGGGCCACGGCTTGGGGGTTGGGGACCACAGCTGTAACCCACCTGCAGTTTCAACATTTTAACTTACAGTGAAGCCATATGAGCATTTTCTTTAATTAGGAGATGTTACAGTTTTGCCAGATACAGAATACTAACAAAGAAAGGATTTCAATGCCTTTATAGATCTATTACTGCAGCATAAATGCATGGAAAAGTAGGAAACATCATGTGGATATATGCCCATAGCAATACAAATTTTAATTAAAACCATGTTTAAAATTTTATTTTGGAATGAGTTAGCGTTTCTGGTTGGCAAAAGAGGTCGATTAAGTGAAGTACGTAAGTTAGCCAATACTCAGAAGAGCCCCACTGCCTTCCTGCCACTAACATGGATTTCTATCATCAGCACGACATACCCACAGGCACGACAGCAAAGCTAAGGAAGAAAGTAACTAAGAAATCTGCGGTGCTGATTTCCGCATCTTGGCATTTCACTACCTGATAGTTTATAAGAGGAAAAATCATGCTTTCTTCTCTGTTTATGCGCTTTTGTTCTTTTGTTTCGTGCGCACACACACACACACACACACACCCTGGGACAGAACAATGCTCCTTTCTTTTCACTTGTTCTAAACCAGATGATCCAAACTAGGACTGTCCATGCCAAGTATCTACAGGCTCTGCATCCCCCAAGCTCCCTTCCCTTGCTGCTCTGTCCAAGGGCAAGTTTCCACTTTAAGGCAATGGTTTCTAAACTTTATTTTATTGTATGTCCCATTGGCAAAATATTTTTGAGCATGTGTTCCTACTATGTTATATTCATCAATTATGGGCATGTATCTGTATCTAATTGTATGATATTATTTATTATTAATAGCAAAGTGTAAATTTCTTTCTTCCTCTTCAAGATAAAAATAAATATAGCCACACTTTGAGACCACTGTAGGACAACTGGACTCAGACTTTCTGGTTCACTGAGGCATCTCACCCTGGTCTAGGGGTTATTGATGTCTCTGACCCTTTTTCTAGTCCCTTAAAGAAATTCTTGGGGCAGGTTTCTCCCCTCCCAGAACCTGGGCTTGCTTGCCAGGTATTCCTTCACCTGGAAGGCTGCACAGCCGTCTGTTCTCTCTTAAGTCTCCAAGACCGTTATCTTCTTTTCTGAGAATCTACATGGTTAGGAGAGGAAAGAAATAACTTCTCAGCTGAGTACTATTAACAATTCTAGCTCTCAAAACTCAAAAGATGTCTTTACAGAAATTCTTGTTTCCATTTCAGCTGACATACCTAAGGTATAAGATTGTAACCAAATATTAATATTATCTACTGGCTTATCTAAAAAGCTATTTTGATAATGTTTATGATAGTAAAAAACTAGAAATAATTTAAATGCCCCCAAATAAGAAATACATTAAATAAACAAAATATAGTATACCTAAAATAGTATGCCACCATTATACTTATGCTATGTAACACTATTAATAATATGGGGAAGTATTCGTGGCCTTTTATTAGGTTTCAAAAAAAACCAAGTTAAACGAGGTGTATAACAGAAATTGTGAAACAAAAAACTACATATGAACATAAAGCAAAAAGTCTATAAGGAAATATAGTAGAAGTTATTTCTAGATGACTGAATTATCAGTGATTTCATTTTCTTCTGTGCTTTTGCTATTTTCAAACTTGAGTCCATGAACATGCATTGCTTTTATAATAAGATAAAACATGCTGTTATTTTTTAACACAAAGGGATCAAAAATTCTCATTCGAAATTGCATTCTATTGAATTATGTTAAACTTTTGAGTGAAAAAACTTAACTATTTTATGCCATAACAGCTAAAAAAGCCCAACCCGGAATCCTGGCTGGGGGCAGTAGACAAGCAGAGAGGCAAGGAGGTTGTCTGCCTGCCCAGGGTACAGCACGGCCATCAGCAGCTGGCATCAGCTCACAAGCCCAGAGTACCCCACCCTCATGGGCTTTCTGCTTGGCTTATTCTCAAAGGGTGGGAAGGAGTAATTGAGGCAAACAAATGCACAGTAGGTTCTGGAATATACCCAGGGACCAAATGCAGCATATGAGTAGGAGTGGCAGGAACACACCTTTTCCAGTTCAATCTTTGCTCCTGTAGACTCACCAGTGGGTTCTGGGTGCTCATGCTTCCACTTGAGTTTGACTCCTCATCACACTAAGGTCACTGGGTGGCTGGAGAGCCTCTCATCCCTGACCTTCCTCTGGAACTCACCAAGAAAGGCCACATTCATTCTCTTGTTCTGGTTGTAGAAACGTGTCCCTCATCTCCCAAGCAATGAGGTCATTGGGCCTCAGATCCTGACCCTTGAGCAATCACATCAACAAGCTGTGATTTGTGATTCTTTCCTCCTAATGCAAATCTGGGACCAAACTGGCAGCTGCAGTTTGGGCTCCGGAGAGGGACTTGCTGGGGGAGGGGTTTCCAGTGAAGTATAGATCCATCAGGAGGGGCCTCTCCCTGGATGTTGCCTCCTCTGCGTCCTAGAGATTGCCTCTTTCTCAGAAGAAGTGAGTTATAGATGCCTGATGAACACGCTACCCCGCCTGAATTGAAGCTTACGATACTGCACACAGGACTATGGGGAGCTGAGCATGTGTAGAGGAGCTGGGGGAGCAGGGCCTGGCTCTGGTCCTAGCTCTGCCATCACAGACATCACTGTACCTCCCAGGGTCTTGGGTTCCTCATCTGTAAGGTAAAGATCTTACACTAGATGGTTGATAAGGCCGTTTCCTGCTCTGCTGTAAGACAGGGTAGGCATATCCAATACAAAGGATGGCCAAATACCTGGCATCAAATCTGTGAGGCACAGAAACACCTCCAGCCTCCCAGCCCTGCCTAGGGAGAGAGATCTACTCTCCAAGGTGTGGCTGTGGTTTCTGGAAACTTAACTGCCCTGTGACCCAGGTCACCCTCTGGACTGCAGCTCCCATCTCGATGGGAGCATTGCCTCTAGAAACCCATGTGGCTCTGGAGGGAGCAAAGAGAAACTCCTGGCCCATGAAAGCAACTGCACTGGTCAGGTGAGCTCCTTGGGGCCAGGGAGCCTGAGGAGAGATCACAGCGTAGCGCTAGAGACTAGTGTGATTGGCAACATAACCACCCTGCAAGATGTCCCAATATCTGTAAAGATGTTTCCTTACATGGCAAAAGGGACTTTGCAGATGAGCTTACCTTGGATGATTGGGTTGACCCAGTGGAATCCCAGGGATCCTGATGAGTGAGAGGGAGGCAGGAGCGTCTAAGTGAGAGCAGGAGTGTGAGGATGGAAGCACACAGGTCGCAGAGACAGAGATGTAGGGATGCTCCCCTGCTGGCTTGGAAGACAGAAGGAGAAGCCATGAGAGCAGGAATGCAGGTGGCCTCTAGGAGCTGGGAAGGAAAAGAACAAGGATTCTTCCCAGAATCTCATTCGGAGGGAAGATATCCCCACCAACCAATCCATTTTAGACTTCTCACCTCTAGAACTGCAAGATAATAAATTTGGGTTGTTTTAAGCCACTGCTTTTCCAGCAGCAATGGGAAACTAACACAGCTGGTCTTGACCAACTCAGGTGGAAAGTGATGTGCTCTTGGGCCAGCGACAGAGCTGACATGGCACCATGCTGAAAGGGGCAGGGCCTGCAGGCCTGACTGGGCCTTAAAGACTTTAGTTATTGTAGAAGGTGTCCAGTGAGTTCTTGTCCCCTCCACTGTGATGAGAATAAACATCTCTGTGGACCAGAAACAAAACAGAAATATCTGTCTTCAGTAGGAGCTGACACAGGAAATAGGCAGGTGTGTCTGGGAGCTTAGCTCTTGTGAGGCCAAACTCTTGAAAGCCCTCCAGGGAGAGCCTGGAGAAGGCACATTGCTAGAAATGGTGTGGCTGGGGTGAGATGATGATTTCCCCTGCGGTGGAAGCCCAAAGGAGGCTGGGACAGCTGTCCAGGGTGCAGTTCCTATGAGGCTCCAGTCTGGAATGGCAGGAGGAGGCTGTGAAACCACACACACAGGGCCTGGGGCAAGCTGCCAGCGGGTCAGGAGCAAGCCTGTGTCCCGTCCCAGATGGAACAGGCAGAAGCTACAAAGTGCTTGCCCAACCACAGCCACATTTGATTCTCACAGCACAGCAAGATGGGTATTATCAGCATCTCTAACTTACAGGTACTAAACCGAGGCTAATTCATAAGCTTCAAAAAGAGGAAATGTGGACTTTCTCATTTATTGCAATGTCCCAAGAGCCTAGCGCAAGGCATAGTATAAAGTAGGCATTCATTAAATATTTTTTGACCTATTGTTAGATGCTTAGAGAGATGAAGTAAGTGGCCCTGACCTCCAAAGCCAGTGTATGGCAGAGTCAGATCCTGAATTCCAGTTTTTGAACGCTGACTCTCATGTTCTTGCCATTATACCAGAGTCTTCCTAAAGCACAACATTTCCCTGGCCTACTCCTTTGCAAGACTCTCCCCCATGTTTGGCAGTGCATTCAGAAGTTCAAGGCACTGCACACATGCCAGTGACTCTGGAGTGTCTCACTCTGTTGTGTGACACAACCAAGTTATACACATTGGGTGTCTGGAAGTGCAGCATCTTCAGAGTAGTCTTGAGAAGCCCACTGTCACCTGTGTCTTCTTCACAGATGGCTGGGGTGATGGGTGCTGCCCAAGGCAGCCACGGCCTAAACCTTGACGTCCATCCAGGCCACATGGTGTGCAATCTGTGTGGGAAAGTGGAATCAGGTCACCGTGAGCAGCTAAGCTGTTTTCAGCATCCTGCCTTTTCAGAAATGGAAGGAGCTCAGTGCTGAGCTCAACCGTTGGCTGACATGTAACCTCAGGCCTTGGTTTCTTAATTGGAGAATCGAGTGGGTGGGATGAGACAATCTGTACAAGTATGTGGAGCTGTCTTTTTTATTTCCTTACTTCTCTTATTAAGAAGCTTTTATTACTGTTATCTAGATTTTTTAGCCTCACTGATTTCTATATATCAAATAATTCAGATAAGACACATCCTAAAGAAATATGGACTCTGTTTAAGCAAAGCCATGAACCACTCTGAATTTATGCTTGAAGAAATTTGAAGGAAAGCCAGGACATTGCAAAGAAGAATAAAATAAAATTCTCTTGAAGGGAAATAACTACAGTATGATTCTACTTAGAGTGAAAAGATCATCTTTACTCATTCAAGATGGAGAGCCACTGGTTCAGTGCAAGTTAAAGAAAGATCTGGGGGTCATTTTACCTCTGTGGCTCCCTCTCCTGACTTGTTATAAAAATCAATTGAAATAATGCATAAGAGACCCTTATGTAAACAGGAAAATGGCATAGCAGAGTGACATGTAGTCCATCTGACAGCAGTCATCCCAGCCAGAGCTGCCCAAAACAAATGGCTCTGCTCAGTCTTGATTTAAGAATCTTGACCCTACAAAACAGGAGGCTAATTTGGCCCAAGTATCCATACAACATATCTAGGGGTGTTTTAAAACTCAGGAATTTTTGACATGACAAAGAATGTGCTGAGAATGACTGAGCCCTCACCTGAGATAGCAGCCATGCACATTTACGAATGGAATTGCAGCCAGCTCTAAAAAATGCATGGGGGTTCAGAGCCCAGTGTCCAGCTCTTTCTGCAAAGGGATTGGTGAGAAACTTCAGCCTGGGTTGCAGTCCACACTATTCCCATCTCAGGCATTATGATCTACTTTGATTCTCTCCACTTCTTGCTTTAGGATTCTTAGCACTGATTGCTAGTCATGTGTAATCAAAGCACATTTGTTGGGTATTGGGTCTTTCTCCTTTGATTTTTATGGAAGCTGTTATTATTTGGAAATATGCGAAGTGCTAGGTTTTCTTGTTACTAAAACCAGTTGCATACATAGTGTGGCAACTTCTTGTGCCTCTGTTCGGGACTACCCTGACCAGCACTTGTGTTGTCTTTGGTAACTTTCTTCTCTCTGTTGTGATCAGCATTGTCTGTACCTGGAGGCAATGGGAGAGGTATTAGAAATATTTTGCTGGGAATAAGGAATTATTGCAAGGTGACTAAAATGAGAATTGTCTTCTGGTTGTATAGTGCCATGGCACTAAAGTAGATAGACATTAAATCCACTTCCACAACAATGCTTGGAGTGCCCCTGCTTAATCCTCTCATCTCCAATGTTGCTCTGCTACACAAATATTATTGTATTTATAATATAAAGTATAATTCCTTTGATTAAATACTCTGCCTCTACTAAGAACTCTTTTCCTCATTTATTAATGCTATATGTGTTAAGGTATCCATCCTACAGCAATGTGTACTCAGGAGTCCAGCCTGAGTGAGCCCAGTAGAGCCACTGCCATCCCTCCCATGTCCAAGCTCTTAGAACACAGATTATACCCTACTTGGAGCCTTCAACTATAAATTAGGCCAAGAACACTGAGAATATTAAAAAAAATAGAGCCATCAAAATAATCAATGCTTCCAAAATGAGGATTTTAGAGAAGGCAAGAGCCTCGGTTGCTTTGGGTTGGCAGTCCTAGAGGTCACCCATAACTGTCCGCACTCATGGAAGTGCTTCGTTCCTTTCTCGTTGGTGCCATCTGTTGCTTTTCCCCCTCTCTTCTATCCCTGTGTCCATCCTCTGCTCCTCTTCCCTCCTCAACCTCTTTCCCCTCAAGAGCCTAACACAGTCTCCCCATCTACAACTCCTGAAGCAGGATCAGCAGCGCCAGCAGAATTGGCTGCCGTACAGGCTAATGGGCTCACCCTACCGATAAAAACAAATCCAGACACCTGTCGGCCTTCTATGCGACGCGCGCACAAGGATATATTTCAGAAACATTGCTTGCTAGAGAAACAAGCTTTGTTGCCTAAATTGATAAGAGAGTTAGGAAAATTCCAGAAGCCTTTTTAAATGAGGAAATAGTTAAAAATCTCATGTGATGGGAAAACATGTTTTTTAAAAAGTAAGCAGAATCAGTTGGATTCTGTGCTCCTGAGGTCAAAGACAAGATGGAAACACAGTATCCCTCAGAAGGGAGTCAGGTGCCCAGATGGAATGGAAGAAGGATCCTGAAGGGTCCTCTGTCTTTCAGAGAGATTTAGAAATTGAGTTTCAGCAGGAAACCTAATTATCGATACTCTTTCCAATACCCCCACGAGCAGCACAAGCAGCAACCTGCAACTTTTTTAAAAAATTCATGCTTTGATAATTATATGAGTAAAGTCATTGAGCTCGTTTTACCCTGGAAAAGTAAAAGGAAAAAAAAAATGAAATTAGAGGAGAAACAACCAAAGGGCATGATATTAATAAAAACCATGTGTGTGACAGTATTGGGCCAACTCTGGGTAAAGGACTCAGCCTGTACCAGGAAAGGGGAGGGGAGTTGAGGAGAGAAAAAGTAATAGGAGTGAATGTTCAGGGACACAGGTAGGCTTTAAGGCACCTCTGTGTGAATTGGGAAAAAAATGTGCCTTTGCTGGGGGAGATACCTCTATTGTGGACAGATACAGCCCAGTGTTAGGACTCCTGCTTTGAAAAGTACAGCATGAGCTGAATTTCAGCCCTGCTCAGCCCTCACTCAACACACTTACGCAGGAAGCAAGCCACTCAACTGTGTGCCGTGATGCTGTTAGTGCTTATCAATGGGTTACTTTATGGCAAGCACTTATTATACATTGCCTCATATAAGTCTCACAACCACCCCTGGAGTAGTTTCAGAAACAGGACATCCATGCAGTGAGGCAGGACTTCCAGCTACAGCCAGATGAAGAGGTTGGCAAATTCTTTCTTCAAAAAGCAACTATCAGCCTGGACAAAATTGACAAAAATAACCATTTTACTGTTCTAAAAATTGTCCAAATGCATATAACAATCTGAGAAGCATTTATGCTTTAAGAACTTCTGAACTTCAGGTAAGAACAGTAGGAGTCTGTGGCATCCTAACCAAGCACTTCTCCTGTCTATCCAACTTGGTCAACCTGGAGGGCCTGCCAAAAGCGGATTAGACCAAGAGGAACAACAGCTTCTCTGCCACAAAGGGGGCTCATTTGATTTGGAGAGTTTGGGGGGCAATGTACATCCCCAGGATCATCCCAGGTGACAGTGATGATCTCAGAGGCATGTGGAGTGGAGGCAGGGTAGAAGAAGAACTACAGGATTTCTATATCCAGCATATCACTAGCCTGAGGTTCTGGTTGTAGGGGTGTTTATTCCCATTGGAGACTGGACAGGGCCTGAGCTGGCCACCACCTTTAACCAATCCTAAGGCTGTGTGCATATACAGAGCAGACTTGAAAGACCTAAACACCCTAAACATGAAATGCATTCCTTTACCCACACACAGATCTGTTGACAGATGACAGAAGTCTTAGTGATTCAAGGTGTTTAAGCACATCATCTGTCCAAAAATTTGTAGATCACTAAGCAACACATGTATTATATGTACAAAACAAGGCTTAAAAATAAAAACAATCACTGGAAAAAGAACCAGAAGAGACATCAGCAGTCACATGCTGCAGAGAGCCCAGATTTCAAAGACATAGCTCATTCAAGTAACTAAACAGAGAAACTAACAAAGAAAACAAAATAAAACAATAATAACAAGAAAAGGACCTACAACAATCTTTAGGGGAGAAAATCAGAATCCAGAGTTGTTACAATATATTGTCAAAAATTTCCAGTTCACAATAAAAATTAGGATACATGCAAAGAAACAAAATGTAACTCATACTCAAGAATGCCAAATAGAAAAAAACGCCAATAGAAACTGTCTCTGAGTGTACTCAGATGTTGGATTTAGAAAACAAAGCCACTAAAGCAGCTTTTGTAAATATGTTCAAGGAACAACAACCCAAAAAAAAAAATAGTTTAAAAAGTAGGAGAAAGTATGACAATGGTCAAAATAACTAAACAAATTGAGAACTTAACTTGAAAAACAAACTGTTCTTTAAAAAAAAAAAAAAGAATTGAGTCTTTGATTTGGTTCCCAGTTTGACTGTTGTTGGCATATATGAATGCCTCTGATTTGTGTGTATTGATTTTGTATCCTGAGACTTTACTAAATTCATTTATCAATTCAAGGAGTCTCTTGGTTGAATCCTTGGGGTTTTCTAGATATAATATCATATCAT